>LUCH01000015.1:465689-505052 GCA_013368495.1 Paragonimus heterotremus | reverse complement strand
ATTTCTACCAATCTTAGTGGTGTTTGTTTAAAAGCAGTCGAAAGTCCAGACGTGTTCTAATGGCTGCTATGTTGCGCTGAATTAAGTGGGCAAGGAGATTGAACTTTTTTGTTGATAATTAACAGGATGGGTGAGATCAACTTATTTCGTACACTCCGGTGTTGAATTAAGTACGACCACTTTCAGAATTTTATTTCAATTTTCCTCTATCCCATGTATTGACGGAAATATAGAATTTCAAACACACCTATAGAATCTGTATAATTATGGCTCATGTTCAAAGTTTGTACACGTTTAGGAGGATATATCCAGGTTATTCGGTACGACTCAGCAAATAACTATACCGTTATCGGAATTGCTTAGGTGGAATACTGAAAGACTGTTGTGTTTTACTTCTGCTGTGTCTCAAGTGTTTGCCATTTCAAACACACGCTTGTTCAGGTGCACTTATTGACGTTCAATTCACAATGCGTGGAACATCGGAGACAAAATTTCATCGCCATCAGAAGCGGATGCTTCAAGAAATGCCTCGTTGATGCCATCCGAACTTCTCAATGTAGGACCATACTCTAGGTTATCCTAAACCGAAGCTGTCAAGTAGAGCGAGGAAATTTGGTTTAGCATCCATAGGTGAGCATTGTTACGCAAATGTGCCACATATGGTGAAGGATGATCTTGTTGACATTGTACCGGTCATCGGAACGTCAACAGTAGCGTCAGTAGATGGACCGGTGTCCCACAGAAGTACTTTGAGGGAGTGCAGTACTCTCATTAAAAAACTTCGTTTCAGGACGCGTGCTTCGACATTAGGAGCGGTACGTTGCAGCTGATCATCCAGAACGTATAAGGAAAATCTGCCTCCCTATTTCCATGAGTCCCACACAACAATTATTTTTTGGAGTGTTTCGAATGCGCCACCCAACTGTTCCTCAGTACTCAAAAATGTCGATGTGTATTACTCGAGATTGCTCTAAAAAGTACATTGGCTTCGGTGTGTATGTACTCATACTTTATGTCACCGCACTTTGCATCTTACGTCTTTTGATTTCGTCCGCCAATTACTTGTGTTTATTGAAAACTTCGGTCGACTTTACGGATTGGAACAAATGGTATGTAATGTGCATTGTCTGACGCACCTGCCCAACGAAGTTGGTGTCCACGTAGCACTGGATGAATTTTCAGCACTTCCGTTTGAATGGTTCATGCGTTCTTCGAAAGTTTATGTACATCTTCCATTAAAGCCTGTCCAACAAATATATGAGTGGGTTGCCGAATTTTCGCATAATCCCCCAATGGATGAATGAGTCGGTGTTAGATGACACTGGCGTTCACACTGTATGACCTATGCCAGATAATGAAGGTCGTGTGCACAACAACTTTTTCTTCTCAAGCAGTTCGCTTGATAATGGAATAATTGTAAACAGAAGACCAACACTTGTTGTACATTGTGGTAATCTACTTAAGTGCCTTTTATTTTCAAATATGATAATTATTTTACGCACTGCTTAGCGTCAGTGCATTTGTACAATTTTAAGACGAACACTGTGTCTGATACTGTACACCGTTGCATTATTTCATCATTTCTGTGATTTCCGTTGTGAGTTAATCGGAGTAGAAGTACTTTATTTTTTTCGTGCCTCTGTCCACTAAGAACGTTTGTAGATGTACTCTTTGTTTAACTTAATTGCCATGGT
Source organism: Paragonimus heterotremus (assembly GCA_013368495.1). Taxonomy (NCBI): domain Eukaryota; kingdom Metazoa; phylum Platyhelminthes; class Trematoda; order Plagiorchiida; family Troglotrematidae; genus Paragonimus; species Paragonimus heterotremus. The sequence continues at coordinate 503,358 of LUCH01000015.1, read as the reverse complement.
GAGCACAGCGTGGTTCTTGAATGAACACACTGTAAATTGGCCGGGCCGTCGTAACCTTGAGCGCTTATCACAGGTTATTGCTTGCGCAGGAACCCCTACCACTGACTACACAGCAATATGTAGTGGTCGATGTGGCACGAACAAGTATGTCTTGCATTAATTAATTCACAAAAGTTCAGGCAGCTACATCCGTGCACGCGCTGTGGAGCAGGAGACAGTGCAACAATCGTCCGATGCCGGTTCCGATTGCACTAGTCGGCTGACAAAGTTTACTACACGACAAACAGAGACAGCGCTGTAGGTATCGGTGATCTATGGACGTTAATCGTTTGCGGAGTTTCCATGCGCTACAGCCCTGAAGATAATCATGACAGTCAGCAAGGCCATCAGAAGAAGGACGGTAGCAATCAGGCCACTTCTGTTTATACCATTCCACCACTACCGGCTTTACGTCAGCGGATTAGGTTTAAGTATTGTCGTTGTTGAAAGTGTAACTCACTTATGTGTGACGTTTTAGCTCCCCCTCGACGTTCACCGATTGCTGGACCATCCATTATCCGATCACCAGTCTGACCTCCGTTCATAGCACAAGCTCCAGCCATTCAGTAACCTGAAGCTACCGTCCGTCTGTTTAACCATTTTTTTATACAGTCAATCGTTTTGTGCCTCTTGAAGTGACATACAACATTCAGTCTTCATTGTCTGCAAGGATGACCACGAATACCAGTTCGTCCGATCAGTCTGATTCTGTGTGCATTATCAGGCCAGTATAAGACGCAGTAATTACGTTTCCCTAGGTTGGAAGGGAGCACAGATTCCATATGAGGCGACACTGCGGCTATTTTGGATTTGGTCAAGGGAGTAGTTTCAACCTTGTCAGTCATTACCTGCCGGTTGCAAACGTTGGATACGAAAGTGACTCGCAGCCTACTGCCCTCCACCAGCTCCAAACCAGCCGTCATGCCGTTGATGTTCAGGTCACCAACACGATCATAAGAGGACCTTAATGCAGGGGCAGCTGGGCGGAATTATCAAACCCCTTCCAGAAGCCTCGTTTGCCAGTTTTTTCCCTTGGCCCGCCGTTTTGCACGTGAGACCAGGAAAGATTTGTAACCTGGTTAAAAATTCGGATTTTCTGAATGACCGTTTCCCTATTGCTGGGGTAACTTAATCGATAATCACTAACACTACTCAGTGAGTATTTTTGAAGAGATCGGCAAAGATATGAAAATTTTGGTTAACATTTACAAAATTATTTTTGTAATGTATATACATAGTTTGTTGTATGTCTGTTAACCCCACTTTCACAACGATAGTAGAGTCACTGTAGCACCATTGAGTGTGCACTAGGGATACCTATAATGACAGGAATGTCAGGGTAGCATTCGATGAACGGAATAGAGCATTCGAAATACAACGAATGTACATACGAAATTAAACACAACAAACAGCATTGCAGACAAAGCGATTACTTGGTGAGATAAACCTAGGCCGTACTTCTCTCAGGGTTCATAACATTCTTACAACCATTACCGGGTGTGCGCCACATGACCGTAAAAGCTTAAACTTCGTTCGGACAACATTCTGTCGTTAATAGTAGTATCAACGTAGTGGTTATTTTCACAAATAGCATATCCTGTACAACACTTTAAACACGGAATACATATGGGATACACTATAACGCATAATTTATATTGGTTCCAACAATACTATAATTCTCAGCCTACATGCATAGCATGTCATACATTATTAGGCATATTGTTTCTGTTGCCTTCCGTTCAAATGGGAAAACATTTACTTCTTTAATCGTCATCCACATCATCGTTCGTCGTTTTGGTATGCATAACCGTACGCTTCATGCGACCGCCCGCTCTGTCGGGCGCACCGTGGAACAGACATCGCATGTGCGCGTGAAGATCACCACGGGAAAAATCAGCGTACTTGCTGATTGTGAATAGCGTGTGTAGTAAATATTACGATAAAGAGTGTGTGATCGGACAATGACTGGGGTTAACTTCATCGCTAGTAAATCACAAACGGCCAACTTCTTACATGTTCCCTTTCAGTTGATCGAAATTGCTAGTTCTTGGTGAATGAAAAAGAACAGCACATGACGCAGGGCAGCTGCAACGTAGGTTTCGCCCATTTATGTAAGGGACTTCATCTATAGGAAGTAAGTAGCAAATGAACTGCTACGTTTACAACAACGTCGCAGGCACCTGATTCAGCCAGCTGAGTCGTGAAGTCGATCGAAGTTTTCAATAAACACAAGTAATTGGCGGACGAAATCAAAAGACGTAAGATGCAAAGTGCGGTGACATAAAGTATGAGTACATATATATAGTTCCAAAGAATTATGGTATTTGCAAGGATCCACTAGGCGTCGGAGAACAACTGGCTCTACATATGCAATAGAAACTGACGGAATTCAGTGATTTTTCATCGTCCAACTTTCGTCAATGGTCTTCAACGTCCAGCGAAGTCACATGGAGTAGCACTTTGTAAATGGGAAATACAGTCTGATATGCACGTGACACTGTTCACACCCAGGCAGAGGTTGCGGTTGACCGGACTAAAAGGCCACAAATTCAACATTCGCTTCATGACTACGAGGCATATCAGGTACACATAACAGTGAGGTAAAAATGTTGAGATCATGTCAATGCAAACATCACAGAATGGGGAATATCCAGTGTGGTGAGCCGCGTTGCTCTGACAAGGGGAGATTTCGTGTGTCCTCAGTGGAGAATAAAAAAATGGGAACGGGGGTCGACGTACAACATGGTCTCCTCCCTGTGTGTACTGATCACATCCATGGTAATCCCAGTTTCATTTGGCTTGCCTAACAACGTACCGAGCAAGAATATCATAGATAACACTTTGCAGACTGCACTGTACTAAGTGCCCCGGTGTACATCACAGACCATTTCGCACTAAGTGTTGGAGTTTGGTAATGCAATCCACCAAGAACTTCTTTATACTGGATGGTTTCGATAGTCCACAGTAGAAGCCTCCAACAGCCTGGCTTCCCAAACAAATAGCAAAGTTGGGACTTCTGAAATTGCAGAAAGGTATAAAATCTTTCAACGATGATAGTATATACAGTAAACTTGGTGTTCGAACAAGTGGTTTGTGGAGCGTGTTTAGCATGTCGTTTGCAGACGCATAACTATAACTATCAGTGGTTTGCGTTTCAGCGCTTACTGTTCTACTTACGCACATTGTGCCCAGTGTAAATTTGAAGGATTGAGACCAATTGGAGTTTGAATGGAGACCTTTTTACGTCATTCTACCGGCGCTAGGTAGTCAAATGGTAGGCAAGTATGAGGGTGTAAGCCCCGAATTGATCAAGCGCGAATCATTGAACGGCCTAAGTAAATGCAGATTATCATGGACAACAAAATGAACGAGTACAATCATGATCGGAGATGCGACGTTATTCTTAGTATGACGGAGCTATAAAAAAGACACTAAAGAAGATAGTGTATTTAGAAAGTTTGTTCTTACTGATTGACATGGATAAAGGTTAATTGAAGGTTGCTGTCTAAACAGTTTAAAGAAATCTAATATCCATTCTGTGATCTTGAAACGCAACAAGAAGAGTATTCTACAGTTTGCCGATGTTTTGAATGTTGAATTCTACAGTCCTCCACTGCGTATTCGAAAATAATTTGCGTCGACGCTATGATCACTCTGATTATCATCCTGATATTTTTCATTTTCGTTACCGTCTGTCTGACCTTCTAGGCCAAGGATTCTGCTCTGTGGAAATTCGCCGGAAGGTTTTTAAAAACTTCGTTTTGTGTGTGATCATAATGTACCAAATGTTACTCCGGAGAACACCACATGATTAACTTCTTATTTCATTTTTTGTAAATAACGTCTTCGTGGGAACGAACCGTTTTTATTTACTAAACTATCCAAAATCATCTAGTTTCACATCTTTTATTCCAAGCATCACTAGACTTAATATATACACGTGTTGATTATACATGACTGGTACTCGACCGGACTGAACAGATGATACATGAACGACGAATTTCGGTGTATATGTAGTCTGTGTTTAATTTGTCCTGCAAGAAACAAACCATTCATCCAATGCATGAGCATAATAGCTTATTGTCACTCAAAGGCATCCATTCATTTAGAGTGCAGATACCAGACGTTTAGAGAAAGTAACCACACCGACAAGGACAAAACACCTGAATGGCTCATTCATAATTGAATACTTACCACTCATTCGGTTAGCGTGTCCCGACAGATTAGGCCATCCAGATTATGGACGTAATAGTGGATGAGAGATTGTTCACTCTAACATGAACTGATGTGCTCTACGTTAATTGGATTTGGACCGAACCTTTTTTGCAAGTTCGTTAGTCCCACCTAGAAATAGCTCAATGAATAAATTGTTCTTTTTGTTGTTGAGTGTTTGGACGATCATTCAATGTGACAGCATGTTCTGTCTTTTCCCCTGTGGTTCCTGAGAAATGAGACAGTCCGAAGTGTTCGTTAATGATTGTAAAAGTGGGAGGGATTTACTGATCTATTTTTCAAAAGCTGGCTTCAATAAAATGTAAATACAGCTCTGCTGTGGCGTTTTTTTAACATTCAGTTTGTTTATACACTAGAGGGACTGGGAGGAAGTTAGAGGAGAACTCACTACAAAACAGTTCAAATTTTTTCCAGCTTGTGAGTCAAGACATTGATGGAACCGTTGACGTTGAACTGTTGGTTAGAGAGTGGAAATCATGAACTACTGAAGATACTCAACATTTGAACTAAGAAATCAGGAGCTAGACTGGATAACGGTGAGTTAACGTAAGGGCCACTTTGTCAACTGTCAAACAGGGACAGTGTTTTGTAATGGAGCTTTCTCAGTAACGTAGATAGTCTTGGTCACAAATTACCACCAATTTCTTAATGTTCTGTGTAGAATAGGTATATCTTTGTGTGCGCTCAACGCAGTTTCTGTCAATAACATTCGTATTGCCTTACTCCCTCAAGACTTCTCAGACAGGTGGAAAATCCTGAATTTGATAAACCTACGAAAGGGTTGGAGATAAACAATACTTGACAGTCATATGACATGTCAGCAGATTACTGGTACACATCATGAATGTATCATACTACTGAAACCGATGGCGCAAAAGATGAGGTGAATCACATAACCCTTACCGTGATCTGTCTACAGAGAGGGTCAAATTGTTGACGTACGCACGGCTGACGACATCCGTTTCCGGATTAGTCTGTCTTAGTGACCGAAGCCAAAAGATGCCTGTGTAAATCACCCATCATAACGGGATTACACCACGTCATTTATGTGTGGTGTTCATCTGAGGGAATATGAGAATGAGGCATGTGAATGGAGGCATATTGAGTCCAGTCGCTCATTGCCGGTAAGCCATATTTTAGGTTCGTTGGAAAGTAAAACCGTTACTCCTTTGAAAAATGGAAACGTGATTCAAATGTGATGTGGATACTAACGTGAAAGTTAGATAAAAATTAGAAGGTGATAATGTCGATTAAATCGAATATATAACACGTAAATTACACACAAGTGAATAAAAAAATGAGACAAAAAATGTGCGGACTTATCGAAATCCTGAGATTACCCTGGGAAGAGTTCGGATTGTCATAGATCACCGACTGAACCAGTAAAAGCTTGTGTAGTATGATGAACGGATAGGTTGATGTGAGAGTAGTTCTTGACTTGTAATTCGTTTGCTGGATGGAGTTATGCAAGTCTGGAATCGAAAATCCTTTTTGTAGAACTGTATATTGTTTAATTCGTATGGCGACGTTGTGCTGTTCAGTATGCTATGCAGCACTGAACGCCCATTCCTCTTGATACGTGTCATAGAAGTGTGTGTGACAAACCTGAGTAGTTGTTATGGCAATGTTAATAGCCACGAGCTACGCCGAACAGTGAACTAGATGATGCATGGTTGGCACCGACACTGAAATCGCCTACAGATTTGGAATCGTCTGTTATGTCAGGCCCTGTACTGAGCTTTGGTCGAGTAAACTTAGCCGCTTCTATAGTTCATATTGTCTATTGATATGTTGAGCAAAAATTATCAACGTCGAGGCATACTAAAAATGACATACTAAAGAATTGATTGACCTGAATGCATACCTGACAAGTTTTGCAAGTTAATTGAGGGACCCGTACGGATAAGTTCATTGGATATGTGGTGTTGAATTTGCCGTGATCGTTCGGTTGACCGAACAACAACCTATCAGGTCACTGGAATCTCTGCACTTATGCTGATCGACCAACAAGTGAACTGAGCAGAATGCAGTTCGTCAATTTACACTAGACTCACTCGAGCAAACTAACAGCAAGAATGACATGAATGTAGCAGAAAAGTTTAGAAAGCTGAATGAATTTGAGAATGAAGAGACGAGTGGTTAAAAATAACGACAAACGATTATCCGCTCCTATAAAATGGATTACCGAGGTAGTGAAACATTCGGTACCATCTACTTCTGGATACATAAAGGTGATTGCTTAAGCCGCATAGTTATAGCTTCCGGAAAGCTGAAACATGTTCGATTACCGTCTGGTAAGCAACACGGAAGAATCTGCTCTATGGCCAAATTCGAACTGTTCTTTGTTATGGCATACTGCGTTGTCCTAATTTCACTATTCAGGAGCCATTTCGGGATGTGCTCTGAGGGGCCAGCGTGTTGTTTCTTCATTGTACAGATTACACTCTGCAATCCGTACGTACAGGTCAATCCATAAATAGAGTTTGATTTGGCGAGTGCTGGTGCTGGATGTTTTGTCTTAGTTGGAAACACTCGTCTTGTTGGGTCAGAATAATTAGCTTAGGTGGCGTATATATGTTGTTGACTTCTGTCTTTGTCATACTAGAAGTGTTGCATTATCACTCTTGAAAGGTAACGATGTGTACACGGGGTTGAGAGATAATGTTGTGACAATTGGTCAGTCCTCGATTAGTTTTAGGTGCTTTATGTCGAAGCGTATGGAATAGCCAATTTGAATGCGAATCCGTTTCATGAAATTGAGGTTAGTTTCATCCAGTCGGATCTTACGACCTTTGTGACAGCGTTTGCGCGAGTCCACTTTTGTACCTGACTGCTGCAACACTTTTGAATTGCAACAGTTAACCAGTTCAAGTCCGTTTTGTTGGATGCCTGTAGGAAGAGAATCATCTTCAAGCCAGATGACCCGGACGTCCGAAAATGGCAAGTGGTCGTCCTTCTCGATTTCACTAACAAGCTTAACACTGCGGTGCAAACTGTTGAAATGCGTGTACGTAGATTCAGTCTGACTTTCTGGTTTACGAGCCACACATATATCGTCCACCAATCCTTTGTGCGAATGCGTTAAGCTTATGAGATGTTGTGCTACCTTTTTAAGAGCTGTCATGAATATGCCGGCCAGTACAAGTCCAATTGGACTACCCATGGTTACACCATCCGCTTTACGATAGATTTGTCTATTGGATAAAATTTTTGCGTTTTTAATGTACAGAGTAATAAGTCTGCATAGACGAAACACAGACGGATCGAGTTTTATGTGATGTTCCATCATTAGGACATAAATTATGTCAGTCGCAGTGACTAGCGGTGCATTGGTCAGCAAAGTTTGTACATCGATATACACAATGTTCCCTACAGCATGTTGACTGCACATGCTTTCAACAAGCACAAAAATGTTCTTCAGTCTCTGTATGCACAACTGGACTCTGAGAGGCTCAAGAATTTTCACCGACCATTTCACTAGACTTCGATAACGAATGTTCGTCAATCGTAACAGGGTCGTATTTGAGTTCTGGATTTACATATCTATAAGAAGCGATATATGCCTGATGTGTGTCCCTCTGAGTGCTACTTCTTGATACATTTGCTAACCAGTCAGGCCACTAGGTTTTAGATCTTGTAGATAATTTATTGCCTCTCTTTCTATCGATCGGACTTTGAACTTACTGATGACGCTTCCTTTTCTGTTCTATTAAAATGTTTGCCAGAAAAATTGAATATGAACTTATCTACATTTGGAACAAACTGCGAAATGTTATCCTCGCCGGACAGCGCTCCGTTTAAGTATTGTAGTAACCAGCAGTCTGGTATTTGGATGTATGTCCAAGCAAGTTGTAGCTGGGCGTGTTCAATTCCGACCGCACTGTCTGCAAGTGAGACTCAACAAAGCGTATCAAATTGTCAGACGACGGTTTCAGTCTGTCTGTATGTCAAGCGTTAAAGTAATTCCGTAGAGATACACTATCCGGAATACACCTTTTGATGAAAGCAATTTGAACAAATTCCTTCACTGTTTTGCAGTACAGGCGAACAATGTGTTTTGAATTCCCAATAGTCTTGTTTTAGGGGAGGGTGGGCGTGCACATTTGAATCACCTACTCATCTGCTTACTACCAGTCCGTACCAACCCACCCTGCCTCGTTGTCTTTCTTATTTCTTGATCCAATCAGAAGAGACAAAATGTCAGATATTAAGACGTCACATACGTCCTAGAACAGAGCGAGGAGTGCTAACTAAGCAGTCTCTAATATTTCGCATGCAAGCAGCGACACCTTTATCCATTCACGTATCATCTCATTTACGCGACAAAATGTTTATCGAACGTACTTCCTACATAACAAGTTTGGCGTTATTCCAATTTATACGAGAATAAAACTGCATTTTTCCTCTCTATGTTTTATATATATGTATATATGTATGCATATGTAAGTACACTATATGTAAACCCAAAGAAATAAGACCTTGAGGTGTATGAGTGAGGTTTTTTGTACAGGTGGCCAACGCTGATAAAAAGCACACATAAATCCACGCCAAATAAGAACCAACGACAAAATGTAAATTGTTGCTTGCTGAGACTGCCCTCAATAGTCGGTCCTGCTGAGGAAGTAATTATAGTGCGCACGCGTAAAATCACGTACTCAACAAGCGGTCACACGCTGAAACGACTACGTAACGAAAGTTCACTAAAATTAGCAACTTGTCACGGTTTAACATTGCATGGGCCGGTGTTGATGAAATAAAAACAATGTTTGCATGCCGTTGGGCTACAGTATGTAGGAATGAGTTGAAACTGTACAGATTGAAATGGGTGACGACAAGATACCGTGTATTTTTGTATAACACTTTTCTGGATATCTTGCTTTTCCGGAATTCTCCATGATAATCACTAGCCGAAAATAGCAGGAGGAGAGGAGAAACACCGCGTGGCAACGAAACAGAAATTTCTTGCTTCTGACTATACTACAGGTGTGATCAAGCACGTTAGGTCGACAATCAACTAGCGTGGACCTCAGATCCAAGCTTCTCGCATACGTGGTGTTTGAACGAGGGTGTAGGAAAGCAAGAGCAGATCGTTGAGGTTAGTCATTGTTCAGGACACGGTATCATGTAGCGTTGATTCGCCTAAGCAAGAACTGAGATTCTGTTTAGGTCATCGTGATTTGTGACCCAGCTAGGTCTGGCTAAGTATATATACTTTAAGATTATGTCATTAAACGATTCGTCCTCGGACACGTTCCGTGAGATATTAAGGATTTTGTCAGCACCTGCAGTGGGTATTCGAAAACATAACGATAGATTTTCCTTTTTGTGAACTCGCGCGCTGTACGAGTTTACGTACACTCGGTCGTACGTTACCAATAGTGGGTGCCAATCCGCTATATGAAAATGTCTTGGAATTTACACATTCCGGAAAACAGCTTTAATTTGAACGGCATATGTTTCAGTATTTTCTATTCCGACACGGACTAGTTAACCGGAACATTTCTCCTGACCTCTATTGAAGCACTATTGGGTCTAACTGGAGCGTTGTAAATGCTCCTGCAATTCGACTGAAATTCATCAACCAACTGTGATTCTCCTGCACACTAATAAGCTCCAAAATATCGAACAGGTTTCACAAGGACGATATTGAACATGTTAAAATCCACCATGGTCTACGGTTAGAACTCGACCACAATTGACATTCGATCATTGAAGAAGCATTGATCGGTCATATGCTGGAAAACCCACTACCTTCGCAATGTTAGTTAAAGTTAGCAGTACAGTTCTAGCTAGTTTGTTTACATCAAGTAGTTTCAAAAATGTTACTAATAGATTTAACCTCAACCCAACCAATATATGCTTATCAACGGGAAACATTTTTCCACATAAAATTTGTTTTCAGCTTTCTGAGCTTATTAAAACTCTTTCGGGTGTGATTGGAATAGGTCAAATATACGATTATTATGAGCTCAGTTTGTTGATCATGTGGTATTTTTTCTCCGTCTCCTCTCCACAGTCTCTTCTGTTTTGTTCTGTCAAATGTATGGCAGTCTAAGATAACTAACCATGCTTTTAGGAAAGGGGGGAGGTTGGCTTGTTCAAAGCTGCACAAAACACAAGGGGATTGTGTTGAACTGACGAGGTAGGACTTTTGTGTGTACACTGGGAACTAACTTACTTGGACCGGTTGTGTTGAGGAAATCGTCGCCCCTGTTGCTTGTTTTTGATTTGTGCACTTACATACGGATGAAGATGCAAACACGGGATACGGTTTATCAAACCTCAGCAATTATCAGTGAGATTTCAGGGGGTGAATAGATGAAGGCTGACCCACCCCAGCTACCCAGTGTGTATCTTCGGACTAGTCTACTAGAGGACAGTTACACACCGATGGAGTGAGACCAACGGAGATGCAAGTCTATAATTAGGCTAACTTTGATGTCTGTCAAGGGCGAACTACTAGCAATTTTCATGTAACAAAATAACAGGTTGTTCATACTTTTGTATACGCCAGCAAGGCCATCGTCAGGAAAAAATGGAGGTCCAACAACGATGGAATAAAACAAGGATAAAATATTAAACCAATTTTGTTTTCAACATTCGTTCTTAACGTTTCGTATATTTTATTATTTGGTCAAATTTTGTTAAACAGGTAGTGCAGAAGATTGACAAATATATCTCAAGTCCTTATACAAAACTCATGCAAACTTATCCCGGTTTGGAGACAGAAAAAATATCTTCAAAAAGGGTAAACCAATATTTTTCAGACCAATATGTAACAAAAGTAACCTATGCTTTGAAGTGTTCAGGATGTTTTTTCTAAGACTCTGGCAAGGGAATATTACGTTGGATGTTCTGTCCATGACAGTTATAACTTGGTCTCATAAAACTTCATATGCACTTCATGACATGTCTAAACATTGTCTACCTTGGCCAGATAAGTGGCACAAGATAACAACAGCAAATCACTAAGAAGACTGTCAGAAAGGTGATCATTCTTGTTACGTTTACCACTCATCAACAGACGACTATGTTGTTTCATTTAGAACAAACAAATAGCCAACGGTGAGGTTACCGATGATGTGCTCTTTGTAGTGCATTCACTGTTATTTCTAGATCTGATTAAGGACAAGCTTTGCATCACAAGAATGCCCGTAATCTCAGTCTCACTGATCGTAGCATCAACAAGACAACCTGATTAAATGTGGTAGTGGATCACAGTCAGTGGAAAATAGTACCAACAATGAAAGGAAAGGATGTAGTCGAACGAGGGTGAGAACATGAATAACGGAGGTCTACATTGGTTTACCCGGCGATTATTCCCATTTTATATATAATCCATATACATATTAAACAACTAAGGCAAGCTTTGCCCGATACAAACTTGGAAGCACAAGCTGTCGGTTTTGTATTGCGTTATCTTGGATACTGTTACTTCCCAGGTACAATGTACATAAATGTGGATAAATAATAATGCATGAGATCGTTAGTTCAGGCAGGTTCCTTCTCTAGGTATAGAATAATTTATGTGCAATACTCAGTAATCTTATTGCCTCAGCAAAGTGTATTAAATTGTGTGGGTGTATGAAAATAAAAAATATCGACTGGTTCTAATGTCATGGTTTGTTTTGAGCATGCGCAACACAGAGAAAGAAGTTAATGTCTTCCGTTGATTCTACTTGACCTCGTCTGCACAATCCCGGAAATTTGGCTGACATGTTTGTACACTCACCTAGGAAAAGTGCTGATACACCTTGTCTTACAGCTGTTTATCTGTCAATCCACGCAGAGGAAGATCTAGGATGAACAGTGTGCCGGCTAAAATAAGAAGTCCATCAGTATTGTTCATGGGCAGCTGAACGCGTGAAAACGGCCGCCTAATCGGAACAGAACACTGTTTCGGCCTTTCCCAACGTTTTTCAGTCTACTTTCTTTCCTTACTCTCATTTCAATCACCCTACATTTGAAGAGGTCCACTTCCAGTAAGGTGGTCAGGAAAAGTTGCTCCATTTGCTGTTTCAGTGGAAAAAATGGGGCCCAACAAATGTAGTACTGTGCCCACCACCTCACAAGAAAGCATAAGAAATAAAGCTACGATGGGATTTCCCAAGTGGATGTGTGATCTACTGCACTAAACACGCATGATTTTGACTACCGCACTCACCGCGATGACAGAACGTTGTTTCCTCCATAAAGGTGATATATTCTAACAGCGATGTTCATTAAACAACAGTGAATTACAATCGTTCTGCAAACTGGACATGCCACAGCATGAAAACTCGACACTGTTGGAACCATAGACGAGTTAATGCATCGCTCGACGAACAGAAGCTGACAGAATCACTCACAGTATGAGCTGCAGTGAATTTCGTCCAATGGAATGGCGATGGTATGCACTAGTGATGAGCTCTAATGAGAGCGAAACTCGAGTCTAGTGTTTCTTTTCGAAAGGGGCCGACTGGAAAGTCTATCGGGATGCGACAGTTGCGATCAATTGTGGGTGATGTTCAACTTGAAATTAACCAAATCCCCGACTACTCATCAGTAATCAAAAATAAAAATAGGTCGGAGCAACGTGTTGACAACACACTTCAGCGTTTAATCTTTAACAGCCATCCGAAGTTATACATCAGCACAGGAGAAGCCCAGGAACACATACAGTCTGGTTACAGAATCGTCCAATGCGTCGCATGTCTTTGGGGAGCCGCCATCCACAATTCAAGCCATGTGCTGATTAGACAATTGGCATACAACCTGATTTGATATTAATCATATCATGCTTGCATGCGTGCTTCTGCCTATGCGCAACACTGCATTATTCCTCACTTCGGTCGGCAGGTTTTTCACTAGATTCTGCGCAATCCGTTTGGCTGCCTAACGAACTTGCCTGACGTCGGAGACTAGAAATCTCTTGTGAATAGGTTGATACCATCGCACTTGACAAAAATTGAATGAACACCACCTTCGCTTCTGCTGGGCGGATGAGTTTAGTTCTGCTCCCTGGCTTAAATAATGTTCTTCTACTGACTTTGGATATAAGTGCTTGATTGTTGTATCATCAAGGTGCAGCCTGTTATCGTGAATTGTGTCAGAGTTACAAATTTTCTTAAACTGGTTCGTAGTAACTCTTCAGTACCTCTGGGCTTTTTGATTCGGGGCTAAACTTTCTTGACGCACATATTGTAATGTACACTTGAAGTTTGATAAAGCGGTCAATCTCTGTATTCAGTCAGCCACTTCCTCGTTGCAGCTGCAGACCCCAAATTCGTTGCTTTTCAAGCTCACTGGTAGTGACTATATGTGTTTTGACATGAACCATCGTACCTCTCAGGGAACGCATTGATAAGTGTTCGGTTGAAAATATATTACTACTGACCTAATGAATAAATCTCAAGTTTTGAGTAAATTCGGCTGTGGATAATCTTCGGACTTTCTGTTCATTTCAGAAATACATGTATTTTCCACTACTGATGAGTAGTAAGGGGTTCTGGTTTTCATATTGGTTGTAAATCACCCACAACTGGCTGCAACTGTCGCATGCCCATGGACTTTCCAGCCGGCCCCCTTAAAAAAGCACTAGACTAGAGTTCCGCTCTCATCAGTAATCAAAATAGCGCCCAACAAGTTACTGAACTGTGTGATTTCAACTTGGAAAGAAGTCCTAGTCGAGGGGTCATCGATTAGAGTTAACAGAGGGTAACTGTGTCCCCTATCGGGACGATCGAGCAACTTGGTAATTACTCACAGGCGAAAGTGGTTGAACGTTCATATATGATAATTCGGTCATGCCCAACGTGAGGTGCATTGCGCAGTGATTAACACGGTAACCGCATAAAAGCGTGTTCCTAGTTGTAGTTCCTGCCGGGGCAAGGATATGAACTACTGATGAGCTCTAGTGAGAGTGAAACTCGAGTCTAGTGCTTCTTTTCGAAATGGGCCGACTGGAAAGTCTATGGGAATGCAGCAGCTGCGATCAGTTGTAGATGATGTTCAATCATACTTTTCGGTCGACACCGTCGTTATCAAGACTTCTCCATGCAGTTGAAATATCCGATGTTACCAACAATGTTGAACACTGACTGATAATTGTTGGGTTTTATGAACCTTCGGTTGCAACAAGGAGAGCGCCGGAGGTCTGATCGCAGTCTTCGTTGTCATGTCAGTTTATGTGTACAAACCATTTAAACAAAATTACTGATAGCAGTTGCTCCAACATTGCTTATGAACAAACAAATATTGCAATTAACAGATTAATCCACCACAGGTTTCTCACTGGGTTCGTCAGACAGCACATCGAAATGAATTAGGTAACTTTTTGGAGCAGAAACATTACATTTATTCGGAAGATTTCCTTACATATCATCTAAACAACATGAGTGTTACTCACGTTCCTTCACGTGGTGACTTTCATAAACGATAAGCGCTTGAAACAGGTCATGCAGCGAGGTGAATGGAAATTTAGAACTCTGTCGTGTATCTTATAATAAACATCTAGAAACTCACAAGAAAGATTTTTATTCAGCATGTCGAGATCCGATTATCAAAGCCATAATAACATTGTATCGCCCATTTTGATATTATGTTATCTGCTTGCGAAAATTTTTCAACAAAGAGACATATACTGTCAGTCACATTGAGATATTTTCACACAACTTACAAAAACTCCCACTTTTGTCGTTCTGATTCACAGTTGATCCATATTCATTTTGACTTCCGCACTAATTCTCAAGAATTTAGTGTTCAAGATTTTATGATCCGGAAGTGGGTTTCCATATGGATTATCTGTATTTCTGTCTCACGCCAGCTGTTTCACTTGTATGTCAACTCAAACAACCATGTTTATCTCAGAACTAAGATCTTAACCGGCGTGCGCATCCGACAGCAACTTTTTTGGTTCGCCTGTGTTGACTCACTTGCGATTTACGGTTAAATCAGATAAACATTTTTTATTTGGGAGTTGAAATAAGTGTTTACAAAATCATTTAACGTGCTTATATTTAGAATGACGAAGTATTTATACTGTGAAAGCTTTTGGTGGTACGCGGTATGAGAGAGCTTGCGACTGATGAGTATTAGATAATGACTGTCCCGAAATCTTTCGTAATCAGAACTCTAGCTAATTAAGGTGCATTAAAACCAGTATATCTAGTCGTTCTAAAGAAAGTTTGAACACTGTTAATCTTGTTTACAATATTTCAATGGTATACGGTCAGACGGGATACAATGATTGAAGGATGTCACCTGATACCTGGTCAGCTTTCAGGCGGGTGTAACATCTTGCCAAGTGAATTTATTCCATAGCTTGCTAACTGTAATGTAAGTAGTTTTTACGGCCATTAATATCGATGAGTCTTCGAAATTCTCTGTTATCTGAGAGTTATTGATAATGCTAGTGGAATTGGATATTCCCAACCATAACCAAAAGTATAATATAAAAGATTACTTCGGTTTAAGTCCATCGGGATTCGTTCGAAAACTTTATGTATATCGTAAAAGGTAATAAAATGTTTTGAAGCCTATACAGGTTTATAGTTTGCTTGTCAGCCTTTTTAAATGTGTTTCATTATGTAGTGCGTTCTACCGCCTAGGTAATTAGAATTTTACAGCATGTCAAAAACTGGGACATATGGTGTGTTTCATCTGGTTAACTCCAAATTACTATTTTGTAAATAGCATAACTGCTTTTAAAGGTTGATCGACGTGTGTAGAATACTATTAGCATATTTAGTAAACAAGAAAATCAAACAAACCTATTAACCACAAATACCTACAATCTACTCATTTTTGGGTCTGTTGTAAACTAACAGTGACTTTAAGATTTACGTTATTTGTTACGGAAGCAACATACACTACTTAATTGACTGATGTGTAAAACATGATTGAGATGTGATACAGCTTTACAAGTTGAAATAGTATCAGTAGAATGTTTAATGGGTAAAATTCACCGGAATTACATTACCGGTTTCGTGGTTGTTTCCAATCATTAGTTATGCGCACCTAGTTTGGCTCGATTGCACATCCTACAATGAGGAGGGTACAGATGCATGAGTTCGCAACTGACATGCCGTTTACGATTTGGGTGTGACGTTTTTGTCAAACACTTTGAATTCCGTATGTAAGTGCAGAGGTTAGGAGTACTTGTCTGAAGTATGTAGACAATCAGTTTGTCTCAGTTTCATAATTTTGCAAAACAAAGTGAAAAGTACCGTTTTCCAAGTGGGATTTGTGGTCGGGGTTCGTAAGATACATGTGTTTAGTGTGTGGTGACATTCATGAAACCGGTAGTATGAATGAATCTCGACTATTAAAAATATGTTACTTAAAACTCGTATTGTAAGAATATGATACTATCAATGAGTTTGAGTCAGACTGAATTTTTACGCAATGTATGTACGTGCAGTTAGTATCTATGAACTATGATGACAGGAACAAATAACTTGAAAGAATTGGACATTGAGTCGTGCTACTGTGAACTAGTGATTTTCATACTGTTGTATAAGCCTGACTGAAACATATCCCCTACTCACTCCGAACTGCTGGTTGTTGTCCAGATAAAATGACCAGCATTATCTTGTCATCAAACTGGAGATAATAGATCCACAAATTTTTCGGGCCGAAAAGCACTATCATTTGATGTCCATATGTAAATGTAATTGAAAGTTTTGTCTTAAGAGGTGCTTATGGGTGTGACCGCCCAGTTCATCCCAGCCGATTAAGCTGGACTAGTTCGTCTCGGAACCATTCATTCTGAGGATGGAACAACCCGAAAAATGTGTTACATGTGGATACTTCTAACTAGAATATTTCAGTCGAGGGCAACTCACCCTCATTACAGTCGAAATCACTTCGATATAGTTCAAAACTTCCCCACATAGTTGTGACAAATCTTCGGTACATGACCATAAATTACATTTGCGTGCAATGGCAATCACGATACCACCTAATATCACTGAATATATGTTTGTAGCCAGTATATCACCGGGCTTCTTGCGGTCCCGATACTTATTCTGCGTAGATGTTTTCCAGTGGGCAGTTTTATCTTTATGCTTTAAAGTAATCGGACAGCATTTATTTCTCATTATCGCCGTGAGCTTGTTAGGAGGCGCATTTCCTAACGAAACAGCCAGGATGCATCACGCTACAACGATTGGCCGGTCCACCTCGTATCGTATGATTCCACTCAGCCAGTCAGATTGCAAGTGTGCGGTCAAATGCCAGTGCGCTATCTGGACTGTGTTTTCTCGCGTTCACTTTCTGATGCCCTCTGCACTGTGATTTTCCCTGACTCCCCGACCGCCGTGTGTGACTGTTTCATTTGATTCGCTCTACTTCTGTCGGCCATCCATGGTAATCACTTCGTGCTTTAAATTTAGAGTCTCTATGGCCTAATTTTGTCTCGTTCTTAAATAAACAGCGTTGCCGTGCTTCTTCTCATTTCTCGATCCAGTAGAGCTATCAGATGCTGAGATATCTACACGATGATTTGGACTTCATGTGTCAACCTTTCATAGAACAACCAGTTCTGTGTGTATCTCAAGTGGGCGTACCAAACACCATAATGAAACAGTGGTGGGCCGCAATGCATTGACGCATTGTTATTGAAATGCACGCACAATATTCTATGAGTCTTTCCGTTCAGGTGTCATCGAACTAGCTGGACACAAGCAGTAGATTTTGTGTTAACTCCACAAATTGGTACCCGTGCTCTTGGAATGACTCGGTGAGCTGAGATGGAACAAAAACTAAATCAAAGCATACACAACTTTAGCTCTAATTGTTGGTTAACTTTGCACACAATCTAAGTGGTAAACTGCTGAATTTTACACCATAGGCATTAGTTCAAGTTTAGATTGCACCAAGCGAATTACGCCCAAGTGCACTCTTGGCAAGCTATTCATAGCTCAACGGAATTTTTACGGAGCACAACTATGACTCCAACTTATTTTAAAAGGAAATAGTGAGAAGTTTTATCGTAACGCGCTTCCTGATGATCAGCATGTCCACCACAAACAGGTAAGCGCTCTGATCACACAAGAGCACCTAGCACGGTTGGTCACACATACGAGATGCCATGTCAGCATACACTACAACTCCCATCTTTAGCTCGCTAACAATATATGAAATCAATAGCATTCATTGGTTGTTACCTTCCACAAATACTTAAATCTGTGTTGTGTTGCTGTAGAAAGGGTTTGCGCTCCTTCCAGTCAGGTGGATATGATCAACCTTACGGTGTTCCATGTGATGATAACCCAATTCTGCACGTTAACAGTGACGCAAGCAGCGTTCGTTTCTGCTAAACCTTCAGTATAATTATGGGTATCACTCTCTGAGACGAACTCTTATTTTTACATAGGTGATCTGTTAATGGAAAGCATGTCTTGCTGAAAGTCCAGCGCACCTGTTCATTGTTTACCCCATTTGGTATGTGTCCAGCACATACTGGTGGGGCATGCTGAGAAGCTAGCATCCAGACTTGACCTTTGGGATTCATTGGTCCCATAAACGAGTAGGATACAATTAGTGGGACGATCTCCTGGGGCTTGGACGGTATGCACTTTTAAGCTTACTTTTTATGGGGGGTGGATCGGAGTCTGAAGTCTGTTTACATGTTGATTTATAATGTGACGGAAAGTAAGCTGGGACATCACATAATGCATTCGAACACAGTTTTTCCGTATACTTTCTTACACAATTCTTTGAGAAAGGTTCTGACATTAATGTGTGATTCACAAGGTTTTCAACACATTTTGTACTACTTTGCAGACAATTCGGTAATCCAAATGAACTGTTCCGAGATGAGCTTCCCCATAATAAATTCTCATTTGGCTGAATTGTTCTGAAACGAATTTTACTCGTGACTGCTCTTCTCCGTGATAACGTCTATAAGGTTAATTATTCGGGAGAAAAAGATGTCAGCATGACTTTTCCTGGATGAACTGCACTGCTTCGGAGCCGTTTGACTGATATGGCTACAGGTTAACCAGTTTTCTACTATGAAGGCATAGATGCGTCCATCGTAGCAGAAATGATGTGCGACTGGGAGTGAGGAAGAAACAAGTAGGATGTGTGGAAACAACTAACCTTGAAACTTATTGACTGTGGGCAGTTGCTGACAGGATTACGTTCAGGGTGAACTCACACACGAGCACAGTAATGGTCAACTACACTGGACGAGCTCTGTTTAGCTGTGAACGATAGACTTGGTTAATCGTGGGATAGAAGAAAAGTCTGATATTCATGTGATCACGAAAGATAAGGCAGTCACTGCAACAACCTGACTAAAATAGTCCTGATTCAGTTACAACTACATGTCAAATGCATTGATCGATCTACCCGGTTTGATTACGCTCTTTGCGATGAAAAGCGTAAAACTTGTAACGTTGAAGACAATGTATAAGTCCAGTTAAAAAAGAATTTACTGCATTTGTATAAGACAGCAATAATCATTTAGTTAGAAGGAAACCGCGCAGGAAGAGGCGGATAAATTCATATTATGTGTGAAACAGTCAACATATAAGTTGGTGAACTTCAGAACTGAAATATGTCAGAGTACGCAACATCGAATTTTCTGTGACGGGGATAGTGGGCTCGTCAAGAAGCGATTAATTGAAGTTGTTTGAGCACATACAGCTGCACACTGGAATTAGATGCGATTAATCTTATAGGCTGAAAACTTAGAGGTAAGCAAATCTAACTCTCGAAACATCCACCCCTTGACTCTTTGGAAGTAAGATCGGGAGTTACACAAATGAATAACTGCCCCCTAGCAAAATTGCTAGTTAAATAAGTGGGAGATCGGTTAGAATCTAATTTCAATAATGACATCTTTCGTAAGCTATTTCCGTTTCGCAGAGCGATTTAGTTCCGTAGATCCGATTAAGGTCAGCATTTTTTGAATAAAAACACAATAAGCAACAAGGTTTTCCGTATTATTTGTGTAGGTGATTTGGTTTAGATGATTACTTTTCAGAAGTAGAGAAAACTGGCCATAACACCTCGATCTAGTGAGTTTGAGTTAGTCGCGAATCATACAGCTTTCGTAGATATGTTGAGAGAACGTTTTACATGAGTATACCGCACAAGAACAAAAACACTCCAATCTGGACGACGCCGTTAAGGTCCCTCTCCGAAAACCATACTCCGAACCATTCCGTGTGATTAAGCGATACCCCCAACTTTTTTCACAGATCAAAATAGATCCGACGATACAGTGAGTACTGATAGGCAAAGTTGTTCATGTTGAACCCCGTCGAGATCCTTCCATCGACTCTGATGCCGACCCTACTCCTAGTGACTCGCAGTCTACCCAGCCCAAGTGTAACGAAAAGCCCGTACCTTCTCAGTTCGACCCGAAAACCCTTGTTTGATGATATCAACCAGTTACAAGTCTGTGCGACACTAGTGTCGAGGCTGGGACCAAAATATTTGCCCGGGGTTTTAGAGCAGGAGGTAAGGAATAGTATTCATTCATGAATAATTTGCCGGATTGGAAGGTCGCCTCTTGAATGAACAGCTTCGGGAAGTTACCTAAAATAAATGTGGCCGTACACGTAATTCGAACAGCCTGATCACAAATATACTCAGACATATGGAAGATTTCAATTCTGAATAACCACTAAAATCGTCTCATATGAGCATCCATGCTCGTTGCGGTTGAGTCTTCACTGTAGTAAGATGGCGGTCTATAAGAAAATTGATAGTTTCAATGAACATCTGAACTGTCACTGATTATTGTCAACTACATTGTCTCTTTATCCATTGTACACAATAGTCAGTTCTGAAACAATTTACAATAAACTGGAACTATGAAATTCCAAACAAATGTGCCTGAGCGTTTGCATAAAATAATTTGGTCTTATCCAGTTCACTGGTCAACAAGGTTGCCTAGTAAAATCGTAGCCATAATTCTAATCCAGGTCACGATGAGAATATGGTGAGATTTAGCGGGGGGGGGTGACTCGAATCATGTGTTTTTTTCTCAGAGTGAACTGATTGAAACGTCCACGCGTATCCGACATCTGCGACCAATTTTGGTTGATGTTCACTTTGTACCACCTAAACCAAATCAATCAAGCTTTTTCTTCATACTAATCAGCGATAGAAAATTAGTAACATAGAAACGGAGGTAACGTGTAACAAGTTACAGAATGACAGTCAGCATTGGAACTCGACTTTTGTTTTGTTAGTTGTTTCAGGGTTGATTGCAATTTATTTTACCCTGGTTGAAATGTATGAAGGCATCATGATATTAGAGGAATATAACAATCAAGATTTTGAAAGAATCTGTACATTCATAGCTCATCTGGCCAAATATTGTAAGCGTTCGTCAGAACTCAAAGTACGCTAAACAAGTTCATTTTTGAGTGTCGTATGACACGGTAGATCAGACAGACTGCAATAACTTTAGTGCCTGTGTGACTAACACTGATCGGGTGAGACAAGTTGTGTTAGAGATCCTTCATCGCTGTCCAGACTTCAGTCGACTGAGATGCCTTTCCTACATTCGTCCCGTCTGGCGTCCTGGTGTACAGTTGATATAACTTGCATCACAAGAACGAAAAAACAAAAATTGTACCTACACTTTCGGACACGATGCTTTTGAGCCGAAAGCATACAATTGGCTTACAGGGGGACAACCTTCTTAGTGTGCAGTGTGAAAACTTGCCAAGCCTTCTAGTCAGCGATAGACTTAGGACTTCGTACGAAGAATTCATGTAAACCATTTAACGTGGGACTAAATATTTGGGCTCCCACAGTCCCAGCCGTTGCACTCTACAAGTTATGAGTTTGTGTTAACGTCTACTGGCAATAACTGTTTCTGAGTATAGATTGGGCTTTTCATCTAGGTAGTCAATGGTACAAATTTTGGTAAATCGATTAAACAGATGTTCTATCCTACTCTGAGTTTGCCATATTTGCATGAAACTACTCACCCTGGGTCTGCTTCCGGAGCGGGATCTCTGGTACTGATTTGGCTCACCTGATCAATTCTGTCCACAAGGCCCACTTACTTAATAACTACAGGTTTGCAGATGTGGTTGAGAAGAACGAACGAATTTTTTCGTTAAGACAGGAAAAATGTCCGAAATATTTAGCCTTGTACAATCCAACTTCGCGGTAATAACATCACCATTGTCCAACCACGTGCAGGTTCGCGCCTGTCCACTTTCACGGCATAGATGACTGGATTCCTCTCACTGTGTTTAATATTTGATGGAGAGTGCGCTTTTTTTCACAGACGAAAGTGTCTCTCCATTTATCGGTATTAAGCTCCAGGAAGGAAGGTTTTCTTCGGTAGAAACTAGAATACCGTTTATGAAACCAGGATTATGATTGTGCAGCTTCGGTTTGTTAATCAAATGGAAAACACTCGTTCGCCATACTTTTGGCCACAAATGTGGTTAACTTCTAAAAATTAACAACAGGCGGTTATTTACCTTTTACTTATTGTACAGCATACTTCGAATTGGCGACACGCCTTTGTTGTCTTTAGCAGTTCGTAGAGTAATTAAACGCAAGGGTTATAAATAAGTCAAACTTGAGGAATTACGTATTATTCTGTAAGTTACCGCCTATTTGGGCTGTAAAGGAAGTCAACAATTCCTGGTAAATATTATTTGCAAAAGGCCGAACAAAGTAGGGTTGTAAGTAACCTTCACAGTTGGCATGGTCATGTACTTCTCCCGCCTTCGCAAGCGTTGTCAATCGTCCTGCCAATATTTGTTGGCATCCTGACGACACGCCTACAATACTGTCTGGTCCATTCTTTCTGACCTCGAATTTTCCTGTTCACAGACCCACACAAATATGAACGAGTTTGTGACCAGGCTGTTTACGGACTAGGCGGCATAAAGAAGCACTGTTTGGAGGCTAGCCTTTTCTCTGTGTTCATGCGTTAGCCTTGGGTGACCGGATTGACAGGAAAGTTACGAATTAATCGTCTGTATTCCATAGTCCGTTGTTCTTTACCTCCAGTCGATGTTCCGTTATCCGCCGTATCATTAACCGTTGTTCTGTTGCCTGTTTACGCGCACATAGATCGTAAATCCATTTACAAAGTGGACGAAATCGCCTAATGGATTAGACTCCTCCGTAGAAGCCACTTGGAAAAAGCAGTTTCTCTCTGTGGTCTGTTCCCATAGTGAATTTCAGATTACTGTCAGCAGTGCTAGCACATGGTGACAGAAGATTGTTGTCACGGTGGAAAACCAGTTCACAGAAATTGTCAGCTGTGTGTAGAAGAATGTTTTATTTGTGACTCTCGATGTCGCCTTTTCCTTCATTTGCAGGTTTCAGTGAACAAACCAGTTGAACACTATCCTTCGGAAGATACATTTTCTTGTCAAAGTGAAATTCTTTATCTCGTGTGTGTCGCATTGAGATTTCCTTCGGAAATGTTTATTTCTTTTTGCTAAAAAGGTTGCAGGTGGGAAAAGTGTAACGCAGTCCTTGAGATCGGATGTCCTATGGGCATATTTTAAGACAACAGCAAACAATCCGTCAGACTTTGTGATAAGTGCATGGCCGGAAGGGATGGCTTTAGGTCCCAGATCTTCGACTGTGTACGTCAGTAAGATCGACTGTGTTTTTCTGCCTTTCGAGTGTAATGTCCTGGATTTACTTTTTTCTGAGGATAAACATGAAATATATTTACGATCCATGTTCTGTCGTTTATCCGGCAAGGTATCCTGCAGGTTGGTTCTCACTAGGTAATACGAGTGACTGCACGATAAAATTATACATTCATGGTAAAACTACATGTACTGGTCAATACGTGGACTACAGTACTTTTACTTCATTCTAACAGGAACGTGCATTGGTTCGTAGTTTATTGCCTCGTTTCAGGAAACTATGCTTTTCAGACTTGTCTCACAGTGAACTACAGCGCACGTAATCTCTATTCCGTGACTACAGTAAACCGCATGCCAAGAAACACAGCTGTGCCTGAGTAGAACTCAACCTTACAAAGACCCTACAAAACTGATTATATGGTGAGACAAATTAGTGGGCGACTTTGATCAACGAGCTTCGTCGAGCAGACCAAATACCAATCTCATTAGTGAACGTGCCATCAATTGTGTATTTTAAATCTCCCCGTATTTACCAGTTTAAATGTGAATGCCTGGCTATCTATTTGGACAGAACAGAAAGACAGTTGGGTAATCGGGACTGAGGACCTATCACAGCTTGAGTTAAACGTGAAGGTGAAACAGGCCAAAACAATTGGTGTTGTGCAATCAGGGCAACGCAAACGACCAGCAACTTCGATCGCACATCACCTGTTATCCTCTAACTACAAGGCCATCCCGATTAGTGCTTTCAAAGTCATTAACATAACATAAATTCGACAGCTGCTTCAGTTAACTGCGGATGTTTTTATTCGCAGATGGCAACCATCCGTCTGCCAACAGAAATACACGGTCGCCAGTCTAAAAGTCCTGTGTTAGATGAACACTTACAGTGTTGGTATGTGTGTGTGGTCTTAAATTGCTTACCATTAACCTCGCTTGACATCGCCAACACTGTAGAGCGTATATGATAGGATTCACCGAAATTCGCTAGGAAATTAATCGTACATTCTTTTACTTATAACTATGGATTTCAAATTCATTTCAAGGAACAACTGTTTGCAAAAGAGATTAAATCGGTTCCATCGCCATATGCTGACCAAAGCCAGGCTAGTTAGAAAAATCGTCGGAATTTTAAGGGAAGGCAGCTGGCGTAGCTAATGGAGGTCAACTGTGGATTGATATTGCACACGGATGAACAGAATTTGGTCAATCGTTGGTGTCGAATTTGTTCAGTGGTCCATTATTATAAGTTCCTGAAGCGTCAATAATTTGACCCAAACGAAGCTGACCTGACTATTTCATATATTGGAGTTTATTCCAAAATAGCTTTATTCCGCTGGATAGGGGAATTTCCACCGCTATACGGTCAGGCATCAACCCAAAATCACGTTCACTCATAATACAAATTTAAGTTGAGTGAAGAATGGGCACGTTGGATGATATACGTAAACGTTGACCACGATCACGAAACACAAATCTTTCCGATATAGAGACTAATGAATGGTAACACGTTGTGTGTGGCTCTCGCGGTTTTGTTTTCAGTCAGTTAAAAACTTTATTTATTTTCTTTGTGTTTGTAATTGGATTAACCGGATGACGATTTATAAAATGCATGCTGGATATTTTCTGTGTCGCCTGACCTACTGTATGTCACCATGATCACTGCACAGATACAACAGAGAACCAACCATGAGTGTAGAATCTTTGAGTAGTTTACCGAAAAAATCACCGCTGTTAGTAATAATTCTGAGAAAGTTACTGAACTGGTTAACACTCAGATATGCCATTATGTCGAACTGAGCACCCCGGGCTTTAAGTCGTTCGCAGTAACATCAAGCGCCAACATCAACCGTAGGAGACAGCAAAAATTCTTAAATGAAACGGTCACTTGAAATTAGCAAGATGGCCCCATAGGGCTTGCCACTGAGAGAAAACTGAGATCAGAAGAATTTATGGGGTGGACTTGATGTGAATTGGCTAACTTACAGTAAGGATAATGCAGAGCAAATGTACAAGTGTTCAACTAGTTTTTATGGACATTGAGAACACACGAATAATTACAGATAGTAAAAAAAGCAATCTACAGTTTATTAATGGAAAGTTGAAACCTGGATTTTCCAGAATTGATTTTCGAGTTTCCTGGGGATAATCCTGGTTAAGTTGTTTGCGACAACAGGATGAGATATATCACAGAAAACGTTTTCCGTTTGCTTATTCTTATGAGAATTGCTTAACTGAAGCTTTAAGCGTTAACTGTACACGATGTTTTTGCTGTCAGTAGTATAATATTTCCGGCAAATTTGCTGACTACAACTCAGTTTTCAAAACAAATATGTAAAGGAACATATGACGGCGAGAGATGAACCGCTTTGGTAGACAAAATTATTCATACTACTTGATTTGCATCTCAATGGATAGACAGGTTGTTCTGAATAATCTTTGTTGTGGAACTTCGTTTAGCACTACGGTTTCGTCTATACAGGTTTGCTGGCGTTTGGAGAACTGCGTGATAATCTCTCTTCCTAAACAAAGCCTAACCGTGATCCTGCCTGAACATACGCCTCCTCATCCTTGGGATGAATCACTGACTAAATAACCCACAGCCCTAATAAGGCATGACGACAATTATGACCATGTGACTTTAAGTAGCTAGGTTTCTTCAAATCAATAGTAACAGTCCAGAAAACAGACAAGCACAAGTGGAAGTGCATCTGTGCATTGAGGGCACTTGTTGGATTGCACAGGTTTACTGCACTCTGTTCCGCCAGCCGATCCTATACAGCTTGTCGCACTCAGCCAGGTTAGTGACTCCGATTAGCGGTCGTAAGACGCATATTAGTCTGCAGGGTAAAATGGCTCCCTAAACAAGGATTAATAGGGCAAATACGTTTTTGTAACCGGAAGAACTGACCTGGTACGAAGTCCGTAAATGATAGGGGGAATTCATGGATGTAACTTGAACCAAGCGCAAAGTTGATCGTAACTTTGATACTCTCGCGGCTTTTCTACCTAGCCCCTTTTGAAGAGCTATTAGACATAACGTCCGTCCTTGTTAAGGATCGTCATTAACTGAACCCCAACTACAATGTCACCAGAAGGCCTTGTTGACCACTGCGCCATCGACCGAACACGTATCAAGACCGACTCAACGTGTGTCATTGTCGAACCACATTTTCTTGTAAGTAATGCTCAGATTATATGATTGTCTTGACAGGAGACAAAGTAACTGTCCTGTTAACTTCAGCGAGTGACCCCACGTCTAGGTCTTCCGTCCAAATTGAAATCACAGTTGTCAATTTGCTGATCGATATTTTGTATCCTGGTAAGTAGTTACTTGTAACGAATTTACCGAATATGAATCTTTCCTGTTTCTGCTCAACTTTTTCGTTCTGATCGACCAGAGCCCATTTACGTTACTTTCTTATTTAAACAAAATAGGCTGCCACGTGCACATAAAACATCGGTCAGTAGATCAGTGGTGCATATCCCTGCCAAGACCGACACTAGAACTGCGGTCTAGCTTCCATGAAGCAATCTTATTGACTACTGTGCCACTGACACCCTAACAGGTACGAAAAGACCAACATGGAAACACAGCCACTTCTGATTGTGAGTAATGCACGTATTGCTTCGTCGGCTGGGCAAGTGATCTGGTAAATATATTGTTAATCTAAAAAAAATGGCTTCGTGATTAGAACCCGTCTGTAAGTTACAATCACGAAAATCATTGCATCTACGGAGCTGTGTTTTGATCATTGATAGGTAGCGACGGATTTAGAATGCTATAAACTAAACAGCACCAGCAACAAGCTCCACTGGGGGCAAAACTCAATTGAATTTAGCTGGATACAGCTGAAACATCTACGGAAATGCAAAATCTTTAATCTCCTGTGAGTGATGTGCAATTTTCAACACCGCTTTTGGGTCAAAGTCGTACATGATAACATCCGCTCTCTGGTCGAGTTCCCTAGAAACATCTTCATCAGGATATCAGTAGAAGATAGTTGTCCTAAAACATGAATTGATAAATGATAGATTAACATGATAACATGAATCTCATTATTGCCGATGCCGGCAAAGTTAGTGAACACACAATTAAACGAATAATAACTAGCAGGCTCTGTCTAACGTGTCAACAAAATGTATCCTTATAATATTTCGGTTAATGTTGGCTGTCAACACACACTGTCTGATCAAGAATGCAAGGGTTCCAAAGATCCCATTCAAAATTAACAGGTCGATGTTCGGTCAGCTGAAACACCACAACCCCAATGCATTTCTCTGCACACTTTCCTTAGTTATCTTGTTAAACATGCCGTGTATGTAACCAAGTCGATTACCTCTCTAACATCTCTGCACAGTGATACCTATTTGACCTATATGTTAAGGACTAATGTGGATTTTAAAAACAGTTGTTTATCCCGTCAAAGCCCGGTGCATCGTCTGTAAAGGATTGGCTAGCACAACCCCTGACATGGACTGCTCAGAATAAGACCCAACATGGTCAACGGTTCCGACTCTGTTAGAAACTTCAATGCATGAACCAACCATACATTACCTAGTTCATTGTTTGACATGGCTCTTGGCCACAAACCCTGCCACAACAGTTACTCAAGTTCGTCCCACAGACCTACGCGACTATTCAATGCTGCACAGCACGCTGTACAACACATCGTGTCTTGATGCAGTCAAACGAACTAAATCATACGCAGTCCTATGGTAAACATTTTTGACTCCAACAATTGCACAGCTTCATCTGGCAAACGAAATGCAGGTCAAGGACTAGGTCCACATCAAGTTGTCCATCTGTCATACTCCGCAAACACCCACTGTCATAAATGGTGACTCGCGACTGTCAAAGTCGTTTCTGCTGCGCTATCCGGGTTTCAGCAAGTCCAAACATTTTGTGATACAATTTTTGGTATTCAAATGTACTCAGTACACTGCTATTTATGTACCATATATACATTTTTATTGGAGTTATTCACCTTCTGACTACATACATCCTTTGTGTCGATAAGCCCTTTAGGACGATTCAGTCGAGTAAACCAGTCACGAGGTGGAACAGTGATCTGACGGTTGGCTTTTGGTGTCAAGGTTAATCCTCGATATACAACGAAAGCGCCAACTTAGCCACAAGTAGGTTTAATTACAGGAATTGAAGCATACTGTCAAACGGTACGGAGCGTGGTCAGCAAATGTTCGCATAGTGAAACTCCAATCCAACGCGAGGGTCGATCGGCAAAAGCATTTTTTTCTTTGACTTGACAGGTTTTACCGTTTTAGCCTAATCTGTGTCCATCGGGTTCCTGAAGTAAGGCGACAGTGTGGATTGAAGCGTGGACACTTATGGGACTGTAACCCCATCACTTATTACTGTGCCCGCTGTCTGTCTAATCATTTAGTCCGCAGCGAGCTTTGCCGATTTAGACCGAAAATGGAACACACATTCAAGTGAGCAGAATGTTATCCTATCCGATTGACAATGCGAAACTTTTAAGCCATCACGGACACACTGCAGATGTTAATCAGAAATGGTGAACAATTTTGTGTAAGCAGATCAGGGGTAGGCACTTTGAACATCTGTCGAAGTAAAACTGTCATCTACTTTTCAGATGCGTCGTATTCTTTAAGCAAATTGGTCAGGAAAATCAATTCACAGGGGATGAATTATATGGCCACCAACAATTCACATAATATATCAACCTTGAATCTACATTACTCCACGAAAGCTTGAAAATGCTAAAAACCGGTTAACTGAAACAAACCTGTTTTTGTAGTTACTGTACTACCTCCAACAAAACATTTTTAATAAATACATCAAGTGTTTTGAATGGTAAGCTGCAGTTTGTCGAAAAGTTAGGCAACCAGCTCAACCCACAAGGAATCAGGCAGTTGGACGGCACAACCGAGTTCTTACAGTTTTAACCTCTCTGCGCAATAGTGTACAAAATACTGCCTGTGTCAGAATAAGTAGATAGCCGAAACAACTGGAAATATGTAGCTGATGAATGGCTGAGTTGGATCAGTGCGGTAATAGTTGTACTGTTTGGTTATAAAAAGGAATATAGATCGCGTCCAACAAAATGCGCTAAAAAAAGTTTGGGAGTTCACAATTTACAGCTGGAATGAATATTTGATCTTTTTATTAATCACATCATTTCCCGTACAGTTCATTCCATAGTAATCTCAGATGATCGAACATTGTCTATTTGGTCTTGATCTTTTGCAAATCTGGTAGAGTAACACGGGCTTGTTTTAACGTTGCACAACTGAGCACGCTACCTTTCACTACTTTTTTTGCTATGCATGGTATCTTGTTGAATCTTCAACTGATCTGTTGTCATGGGTTGGTTGATGTTCATTGTGGTTTGCCAGACATGGTCTATCACATGGCGACGTCCGCGGACAGAATGTCGTTCACGATACAACAACCATAACAGCGTCAATCCTCCGAAATTATATTCCACAACTGAAGGCAAAACAGATAGACAGTGATGGATGTCCAAGCTCGCATCCTTCCTATAGAAAATGCAGCTTTCAGCTAATGGCTGGATCAAACACACGAGATAGAAATCAGTCTGGAGAGATGAACACACGTGTGCATGCATACAACTCGTTTGATTATAATCACGTTGATGTGAACAACCATGTTCTACCAACACACGTGACAATTTACAACGCAGTTACTTCTCCGTCTTAACAATGTGTTTTCTGGATTCACTACAGTTGGATGTCCGACTTGTAGTGTTAGGCGTTTGGAATTTCTTTGAATTGCTCATAAGTTAGTTGGATAATTTGTGAACGTTTCCACTTCCTCTAACTGGCTGACGTGCTTTTTCGTTTTTCCTTCCTAGTGAAGGAATGGAGTCTCATACAAATGTTTGTGAAATCCCGTTTCATGGGTGTATGTACATGACGTCCATCCTAGTGACCATGTTTATCGATTCATCTAGGTGCTTATAAAAATCTGCATCAAAATCTGTACGACACTTCGCATTACTTACACATATGATTGTCGCTGCTTGCACTTCATTTAGTTTCTAGGTTTGTATCCAATCTAATTTGCTGGTGTATATCAAATTGAATTTCCTCAGATATCTCGTGCGCTGCCAAGTTTTTGTATGACGCAACTTGAACTTGCACCGTGATATTCTGCCGTGTTACTATTTAACTTGTGAAGGTCATAAAAACGAAAATGTTACTGTGCGTCACAAATGTTTCAGATCACGTCACTTTGAGAATTAGGTGAACGACAAAGAACACAGTAATTTGAGTTCAGTGCCACTCTCCATCACTACGGAAACACGGATGGATTCAGACAGATAAAGATTAGGTGGATGTGAATGTTTCATGAAGATATGTTCAGTATAACTTCGTCAGCTTATGACGGATTACCAAGTAGGAGGAGGGGATATTTAAACATTCGGCTGACTGTCATAAAGCAGCTGTGTGATGTAGTGAGAGCTCAGAGCGGTTGGATCCAGAACAGCCATAGAGATCGAACGAGACATCTATGAGCAAGATGAGCTCAACGGGGGAGAAGCGACAGACGAAAATCTATGATAAAGTCACTAACCGGAGGTGAAGCACCAGGCAGAAGTGCACAAGACGTTTAGTTCGAAGGTGCTTTGCTCTGTGTACCGAAAGTCTAACACGCAAACATGAGTACATGGGCGACTAAAGAACGCGCGAATTGGATAGTAAGGGTTTTGTTTTACTGAAGTACTACTTGTCACGAAATTGTGTGGGTGATGAAAATATGCACACAAGTAGCCGGAAGTATACATCAAAATCCACTTCTGTTACAAGGCGCCTGCGTATTTTTTATGTGCGTCTCCTGAGAAACATCTGCCCTATAAACTGCAGGTTATCAAGATGTGAACGGTGCAACTGGCTGTTGTTTATTGAAACTTTGACTACTTTTTCAATCTCAAACCGAAACATTCGCGTATTGGTAAACGAAGCTCACAAAACTGTTGATATTTGAGGCAAACACTCCGTCCTATAGCAGGCGACCTTCAGTTCGTGTGGTTACTTGGTTACCTGTACTGGGTTCGTTCCATCTCAAAACGGTGAGCGGAGGGTGTCATGTAATTGTAATCTGACGATAAGAAAACAGTCCAGGTTTAAAAACAAAACCCAATCTCCAAATGTGTAAACCCCAAAACCGAGATGTCTACCAGCTACAGAGAAACATTTGTTGAAGAGGTGCGGAGAAAGCGCCCCCCAGCGTCCTTAGGTCTTTCAGTTTCCTGCCGCGTAAACTATCCTTTTTGCAAAGGTGTTTCAGTTAGATAATGCGCAACAATTAAGTCATTGATCCGGACTGATATCCATCGCCCCTAAAGTGTCCCGACACCGACTGTACGTCACAAGTGTGACCGGCTCCTATCTAACCCAATCGGTTGGCAACAAGTCGGTAGTTTATAGTTCTAGAGATGAAATGAACGAATACTTTATTTAAAAGCCACAATGTACACTGCAACCGCATCACCTCACCCTTGGCACATACTCACGGGTGATATCTGCTTATGGAAGCCATAAATGATTGATAGAACAGAGATAAGTGTTTAGGTGTAATCCAGACGCCATTTGAGCAGTGGGTCTTGACAGAGTTGCGGGGTAGGATGTTGACCAAAGTAATTCCAGGCCTTAAAGTAACATATTCGGTCCCATTTGAGTGAGTTACAAAGACGAATTCCAGTAGCTTCAGCCCTGGACAGTATTCCACGTCCAACTACTACCGACTGGGTGACATTAATTAGATGGATTAGGCGAATTGGCGAATGGATTATAATCTGTCAAAGGTGACAGTATTCCGCCGTTGAATGACTTTGTTATTCCATTGTTGAACCATAATTTGTGACTCGTTCAGGTCTAGCTGCCAACATATCTGGTTCCACAGATACAAGCGAATTAGCGAGCACAGAGCGAGGCTGCATACACTTCATCTTTTAGACATGAACACAAATCAGACTGACAGTTAAGTATACACGTAGTTTAATAGCGCTTGTTAGCAGCGCTGTGGTACCATTAACCTCTCAGAGAGTGAAGGTTCCCCAAATTGCTTAACTCCAACTGACAGTGAGCACGGACTAAAATGTCTATTGAATGTAAATTAATAACATCCAAAAAACACTCATTACCAGCGGTATACATAAATAAGTTTATTTAATCAATATTTCGATATCTGAGACTGAGTAGTCACTATGCGTCTTACTTTAAATACCCTACTATGAGTTTTGGAAAGTATTGGTTCGCGTTCCTCTGTTAAATCTGGAGCAAGCAAGGCTGGATACCTTAATTCTGATGGCAAACGAAACAGACACAGCAAGAACAACTGTGACAAATTTTCACTGTGATGAAAGTGATAAAGAACAACAGTCTCAACTTACTCGTAAAACAAACTTGTGATTTACGAAAAAACTTTCTGCAGTTCCTACGTTCACTTACTTCGCCTTTGTGCACTAGTAATGTATGAGAATAACGTATAAACGTACTTTCTACGGGTTCGAATATTTATTTGTACCAGAGGAAATAAAGAGGTTAGAGCATTAGAATCATTTATAAAGGACCCAGATGTGAAAAAAGCTGAACTTTGGTCGGATTCGAACCAGTGGCAGGAACAGAATACGTAGACATAGCATGCATTCAATCTGCTTCTGTTGTCAGTTTGAGTCCAACCCAATTCCAGCTTTCTCACATTCAGGCCACTTTCAAAGTTACAAACTGCAGACAAGTCTATTATCAACAACACTGGACTAATAAAAACAACCTATCAGTCTCAGTCGATCGCATGTCTCATTCCGACAAACTTTTAACCAGTCTTGAGCATTAAGTATTACGTCGACTCTCATTATTTTTATAATTTCAGTGCACTATCATACCAAGAAAAAGATTAGTAAACAAACAGGAGCATATCTAATTGTTCGGTCGTAGCTGTCTTAACACTTTTCCAGTTGGTCAATCGTTTCCGAGGAAGATAACGTTCGTCACGGTAGAGCTAACGTATGAAGTAAAAACCTGACCGTTCAATGATGTATTACTTACAAGCAGTGTGGCAAGCTAGAAAACTTTAGAACAGACAGCTTCGAAAAGGCTGGATATCGGATGGATTTTAACTGACGACGGAAATGGTACGCCCAGATGCTGCATGCCAGTTGAACTACGAGGCCACACCAGAAGAGTAGAAGTTTTACATTCGGACACAGTCATCCATTCTACCCACTGTCTGATATGGAACCGAACAATTGGCAAAGCAGATTGACTACTCAAACAGAAATTCTTAATCAGTTCACGACGCAGTACATCAACGTTATTAGTGGATCCCTAATGCAAAAGGATAGGAAATGTGGTTGCTAAAAAGTTGAATACCACAAGCGTTTGGTTGTCATTTAAAATACAGTTGTACAGTTCAGGAAGCCTCTTATCAATGTTCATTCGATCCATATTACTGGTAGGAACTAAAACCCAAACTACTTATGAATCAGAAGTAGAAAGGCTGATTGTACAAAATCAACAAAACATCACCTTTCACTGAAAATTAACCAGTTTCTTGAGATAGTAGTCAAGCGGATGATGGATTCTCATCTAGAAAAGGTGAGTCAAACGCTTCCAGATGAGGCGAAGAAGAAAGCTCATCTAGTCCTTCCATGAATTAAAACATAATAAACCATCAGCTTCTATGCGACTATACACTAATTTTAATAAACCCAGAAGAACAAACCGATTCATCGTTAGATTACTAGCCATTTTAATCCAATTTAATCTACCAATTCATACGATAAAATCGACTGTAACTTCCTGTCTTATCTTGAATATATAGTAGCTGGATGGTGTCTCGTAATCAAACCAACTTGACAGTCTTTAATTTTTGACCGAATTCAGTTTAGCTGTCCAATGTAACAGTTTGAAACAGTGGATCCCACCGAAGACTAACAATAGAGTTTGTGTAATGATAATTAGGTCGCATCAGTTACTTTTGCGAAACTAGCATGCACTTTATATACTGGTGGCGAGTAGCAGGGTGAATTCGATCCAACCGGGTAACCGAAGCAAAAGCAGCAAGATAAGAGCTTCGAGTAGGCATATAAATTCGATACAACGCAATGCACTTGCTGCAGGGAAAACGTGTACTACGATTCAAGAAAAAGCGAGATGTGGTTCGAAGTTTCAAACGGAAGGGGGAAGAAATTTTTGGAAAATCTTTAAAAAAACCGAATGGAATTTAAAAGATCAGACTCTAAGTCCTATCGATTCGAACAATAGTTCACAGTGGATAAAGAAAGAATATAATGAACTGGTATAGTTGCAAAGCAACTTTTACAGAGCAGACACTCAGTGGATCCCAGGATATTTTTCAGAATGCTATACGGATCCGCACTAAAACCGGGCGAGACGTTATAAAAACTGTCTCGTAAGACAGACTGAGTGCAAACACTGTTCATTACCTACCTTTCTGCTAAATTTGTGGGGATTTATTTTGCTCGTTTTGTTCTCATGTCATTTTTTGTCCCACCCCAAACCAGAATTTCCAGGTTGATTTCTCTTTCCTGAAATCCAATAATTGTTGAAACGCTGATATTCAAAGAGCTAAGTTGATATCGCCTCATTTTCAACTGGACATCGTCGTCAATCAACTTTAACATAAGTTATTAGTTAACATATAGATTGTATACATTTGTTCGCAAAACTTTACTGTCGTTATTTTTGTTACTTTTTTATCACGTAATCATAAAAACCCTTAAATTCAGACCCGATAATGTCGCTTTGTGGATGTAGACTATCATACTACTTGGTATTGTTAAGAGCACCAATGTTTAAGAGGTAGGGTTGTATTGAGCCACAATTCTGATGGGACTAACTAGCTAGGATTACCTGTTGTCGAATGAAACAGAATATCTCTGACGTTGTTCTGGGCGTAGTACCCTATCGGAGAGGGCCGAACTGGTATTCGACGGTTTTTGCTAACGGGAGTTTTGTAGTGTCTTCAGAGGGTATTTTTATTCTGTAGTAAGAGACTAAAATGTTAAACCAATGCTCATGGAGTTTGACCAGGTTTGCTCTGAACAGATTGTGAACCAGAATTAAAACTCAGAGAACCATATGAAAATGATCATTTGTCGACTAAAGGATTTCATTTGAAGTTCCATTCGGGTTCATAGCGTGGAACTGAAAAATTGAAAGTTTAGTTTTACTATCATTTTTCAGATGAATCCACAGCATCAAAACTGTTTGGCTTGTAAAAAGACAAAAGAACGATGAGCTTGCATTATTTTGTAGTTTTCAGCTGAATCGGTACAACCTTCACAACTCCGTCTTGACTCAGCGTGTTCACAACCAAACAAACGGATCACACCCAGCTTATTCGAACAAATCTGGTTGAGATACAAGTATGCACAAAACTACAAACCGACTTTTTATAAGGTAGATACATATCCATTTAGACACCGATACAAGGTTCCTTCTGCCTTTTCATACCTGATGAATATAACACTGAACTAAACAGCTCAGGTTGGAATTTGAGAAGTGCAACATTTAGCAATCGAATACTAAAAGCTTAGTGTCTCCTTGACCTCACCGCTTGTGTGAAACAGCAGCAAAGTGAGACAGACGGTATCCGGTTAAATAAGTTAGGTGAAAAAAAGTTACTCCGAAATTTGTCTCTATTTTCACAACCTTATCAAAGATGACTGCCAAAATATCCTTGAGGCAAATCATATAGTCTTCCTTGTTTTCACGTAAATAACAGTATTTTTTTCTGAACAAACGAATGAATTTTTACCAGAAAACAGTAAACTGGGTTCAATACTTGTATAAAATGAATAACATAAACAAGCAGAAAAATTTGCCATGAAAGATTTGAACTTATACTCCGTGAATGAACACTAGGCTGTTAAACCATCACAGAATAAAAATACTGACACCAGCCCGGTAGTGGCCACACCCATTAAGACCGCCACAGTGGTACACCACTTTGCCGTTGTTCACTGAGTTCAAGTGTTTGTATAATTCTCTCCCAACCAGCTTCTAGATCGTGGAATTCGTCTGTTAACTTGCGGGCCTGCCACCAAAAGCTTGGTTGATCTCACCTCGGAAAGAATAGGCTCAGCGGTTACGGAAAGGATATCAGAAATCTACGAGTAGTGAAAACCAAAGAACCTTGAGTTGGAAAACAAAAGAAGTGACAATTACACCTGTAGAAGAGTGATACACTTTGCAAGTACTATTGTGAACATCCACCTCAGTTCCAAACTCCTCAACTACTGTCGAGGTTCATGGGAGATATGGGTACCAGCCACTTGTGAACCCTGTTTGATTGGTACAGAAACGTAATAAATAAAAATCATTTTTATTCATTACGATTCGGATAGATCAGTTTTTATTTTGGGCTGCTGACCAAATTTCCAGAGCTAATAAGTGGTGTTTACTTGCGTTATTAGTGGGACAAAAAGCCACATGGTGGGCACGGTACAAGGGAATACAGTTAAAATGATAGTCAACGGCACTAGTTGTATACCGTAGATGCTAGCCAACAACTATCGTAAATATCACTTAAAGCTTTTTAAACACTGAGTTCTCTTTATCCAGTTCACCAATATCGATAGAAGACGCATGTTGCAAGAAGTTAATATTTCGTTTCCTCTCTTCAGTCACGAACGTAAAACATTAAAATATATAAGATGTGCGGGTAGCAACAATA
The DNA here is from genome assembly GCA_013368495.1 of Paragonimus heterotremus. NCBI lineage: Eukaryota > Metazoa > Platyhelminthes > Trematoda > Plagiorchiida > Troglotrematidae > Paragonimus > Paragonimus heterotremus. The sequence goes on along the minus strand of LUCH01000015.1, from coordinate 465,807 downwards.
ATAGAAACAACCAAAGATTGGGTTTACATGAAACAAGGATTGTTATCAGATCCAGGGCAGACAAACTGCATGAGTCAGCAGTTTATGCACACACAGGACCGGACGGTGAGTATTGATT
>LUCH01000015.1:364950-465589 GCA_013368495.1 Paragonimus heterotremus | reverse complement strand
CATTTCGGTAGGTCACGATGATGAACAAGCTGAGCGACACTCCTGGTTGTGAGTAGCAACCGCAATTCAGCCGCAGGGTATGTATGGATTAGGGTTGTAATTTTTGACTTACGTCGGTTGTGATATGATCGTCTTTGAAAGGTAGGTTCAAAAAAATATGTTTCATTTGGACCGTACTCACGGCAATCTATTCTGTCCGTGAATATCGATGAACATCTGAGAAGTGAAAGATGTGCTTTTCTACAGCCAGGCAAATGTTCCGGCACAGTAATCATGAACAAGGCTGGTTATGAGTTCAAAATGAAAGGTATTCTAGCGGACACACGAAAATTTCACACGGACAGTAGGACTGACAACAACATTTTGATAGAGAAAAAGATTTCAAGCAAGCTCCAAATCTTACTACAAAATGGGTATATCGCGGAACTGTAGTACAGACAGATGAAGCCAACCGTAACCCGCACAGCACAGTTGAGAGGTGCTTCAAAAACATACACATGTGGTGTCCTGTTAAGGCCAGTCCTGTGCATGGACAACTCACCGTACCACAAGCTTGCCAGATGGTTTGTAGACATTCTCCATCGCATCCATCAAATGTTTCCTCCTCAATGTGTAGAAGATTTCTTCGAAATGGTACAAACCTTACAGAACTTATCGATGAGTTCACACGAGATGTATTCCATTGATGTTGACTCCTTATTTACAAACGTTCTCCTTCGAGAAACAGCCTGCTTTTTGTGTGAATTTTATTCTCACCAAAATTTGACTTTTCGTCTCCAATTGATTATCTCAAATAACGTATACTTTTGTGCACATAGATCATCCGTTTTGGTTTCGGAGGACCGTCTTATAAACAAGTTGATGGCGTAACAAAGGGTAGCCCATTGGGTTCAACGCTTGCAAACATATTTTTAGGGGCGACTGAATTTAAGTTATCAGATGCTATAGATGGTGCCAACCTCCATAAGCGATATGTAGATGATATTTGGATTTTTACCTCTAATATTTGTTTTGTTTCACTTTCAAACCTTTTTAATTCCGTCCATCCTAATCTTTTTGTTTCTCATTAAGAGGAAGCGAACAATAGTTTGTCTTTTCTAGACATTTCACTTAGTAGACAGCAGGATCGCTCAATACAACGCTGAGTGCACCGCAAGGCCATTTGGAGCGGTCAGTATTTGCAATTTTCTTCTTAGGCACCACTTAATTATAAACGAGGTCCGATGCAAACCCCATTCCATAGAGTCCGGAAGATATGCACTCAAAACTGTTTGCAAGAACAGGGGGAGAGATTAAAGAAGGTGTTGCTCGCAAACGGATATCCTCAGAAGGTCATCGATATTCACGGACAGAATAGATTGCCGTGAGTACGGTCCAAATGAAACATATTTTTTTGAACCTACCTTTCAAAGACGATCATATCACAACCGACGTAAGTCAAAAATTACAACCCTAATCCATACATACCCTGCGGCTGAATTGCGGTTGCTACTCACAACCAGGAGTGTCGCTCAGCTTGTTCATCATCGTGACCTACCGAAATGTCCTATCTCACATGTAATCTGTCAGTTCACTTGCAGTTGCGGTGACATCTATATCGGCAGAACAGACCGGTGCCTACGACAAAGAACGGCTGAACATATGCCTAAGTGGTTGGTGCGCGCCATGACGCAACAGGCAATGGCAACAGAACGAGTGAGACGCAATCCGACCTCATCCATAGCAAAGCACATCATGGAAACAGGTCACGTTGTTGATCCCGCCAATTCGTTTCAAACGTTGTTGCGTAATCGGAATCCGAAGTTGCTTGCTTTCTCCGAGGCAATGTCAATCAATACTCACCGTCCGGTCCTGTGTGTGCATAAACTGCTGACTCATGCAGTTTGTCTGCCCTGGATCTGATAACAATCCTTGTTTCATGTAAACCCAATCTTTGGTTGTTTCTATTATTGTTGCTACCCGCACATCTTATATATTTTAATGTTTTACGTTCGTGACTGAAGAGAGGAAACGAAATATTAACTTCTTGCAACATGTGTCTTCTATCGTTAAAGCTTTTGGTAATTGGACTTTTTAAACGATAACCAAGATTGCGGTCCATCTGTTTTATACCTGGAACATTTTCTGTCATCGTTTATTTTCCTAGAGGGTAGGAAGCTGTAGTTTTTCTGCAAGACGATGCTGTTTTCTCTGTGCCAAATATTACTGCAACGTGGTTACTTTGGATTATCCAAGTCTCAGACTGGCATATCAATAGTGCTGAGTTCATTTCAACAAACGAACGATGTTCACATTACGTTGCTACCTCGTTACGGTAGAAAAACAAGAATGTTTTTGTGTAGCGAAATGCATGTATTGGATCTTCTCTATTCCTTGTTGTCCAAAGATTCTCAGTCCAACGGTTAAGTCAGGATAACACAACAACGCAGCTGGTGTTGTTCGGTTGACTTCGGCCATGGCGAACACGAATGCTTTATTTTTTCTAACGTTACGAAGTGGCAGCGTAATGTGAACTTCCTTCGATGAAACTCCTCACCTCGTAGTAGTCAGGTTAGATTGAGAAAGAAGCTTGTGTCATCACCTACTATCACTCATTTAATGGTGCCCTGGCAACTTGGTCTGATATTAAGTAGACTTCAGTAACCAACCAACCTGACTCGAGGATCAGTCAGAAGAGTGGTGGATTGGGCGTTGTACACAAAATAAGACAACTTCGATCGGATTGTCAAGCCAATCTGGCCTACATTTTATTACATATATTTGTGGAAGGCGTCACCACTGACCGTGGGAATATTTTGAGATGCGTAATTTCGCTGTTACCTTCCAACCGTCGACCTATCCTGCTTTCTCAATCAGTCCCGGGTGGCATAAGGTTCATAACTGATGGTTTCATGAGCTGATTATCATTATCATTGCACAACAATGTTGATTGTAGTCAAAGAACTCAACACTTTAGCCAGCAGAATCGACATAGTCCAGCCTCGTTTAGTATGTGAAGAAATCAGGATCCACTCGTCATATTAACTGATGCGTTTCTTGGTTCCGTCCCTTCCCTCACCTTGTTACTAACTCTGTTTGAGCTGTATATCTATTCCAGAGGAGAAATCTCTACTACAGTATGCAATGATTATACTTCTCTGTTCAGTAGTTACATGATTTTTTTCCATAGCCACACAAAATGACTTGCCTGAGTTGGTCAACCAATCCAATATGTTGTCATTAACACATAACACGTGCAAACACACTATTTCATTTCGCTACTCCAGTGAACTAATATAAAATCTCAGTAATTGTTATTTGCATTTCCACGTCTCAGTTCCCTCCAAGATCGCGGTCACTAAAACTCAGTGGTTGCATTTAATCGCAAGTATACATTATCAATTCACGTGAATAGTACTTTACGAGAAACTACAATAATACAGTTTTGTATTTAGCAGCCCATTTGCGAGTTGGTCATACCTTTTATCACAAACTCAGTAGAGTTGATAGAACAACACGGATGAATGGGGATAGCCACCAACTGGTCGTGTTTCAGGTTAATTTTGCCTGCCAACCATGCTACTTTTAAAACCTACGAAGCGCTGTTTTCCGTCGCGAAGAGATTTATTACGCGTGCAGTATGTGGATAGCTCGGTTGTTCTCAACCTCCCAAGCAACAAACGAAAATCTTACATAATCTAGGCACACTCATAGACTATGCATTAGTTTAATCAGGGCTAACTTCCAAAAAGAAGGAATTGCAAAATCAATTTGTAGTTGCTCTGAATAGAGCATTCTCCGTTCACTGAGAAGATGGGCGTTTACCCTCACGACTCCATCGTTTTGTGATTCATCGCCTGCATACAACATCGTTCGGAATGACTGACAAAGCTGTCGCAGTGGTCCTCGGTGACGTCGCAAATAGCAGAGATGACTACTCTTTCCAGGGTCCCCATTCCCCACTCCTGTTGACTCTGCACACCTTGAGGATCTCCGTTTATTATTGTCTCGTGGTCCACCTGTAGTTGCCTTTTAACTCATGTTTTCACCATGCTCCAGACATTCTCAAATGGGTTCAACAAGGGCGAATAGGTTGCCAGTCGTAAGAGTAGTCTCGCATTATATAACCCCTCAACAAACACGCTTTCCAGATCTGTGTGACACGGTGCGTTGTCGCATATTAGCACAATGACTGACATTGGTGTGCTGATCTTCATCTGATCCAGCAGGGTTCGTAAGCAGCCCTTGCAGTCATTGTTGTTGTATGCTCCCCGCCTCGTCGTATAGTCTTCTATGGAACTTGGCGTTATAGATCCAATCAAATGGAGATTACGGCCCCGGCTGTTTTTCACAAAGACGCAAGATCTCGTTCCTTTTAGCGAACGTCCCATGGACCTCGTACAGAAAAAGCTGAAATTTGTCTCATCTTTCAAGCAAAGTCTTTGAATTTGCATAACACTCCATCAGTCGATATGCAACCCGTCGCCGTAACTATAAATTCTCATTTGAGTTCATGCCAACGGGCACCTGGCACAATTTCTTGACAGTTATGCATCGACCGTCCAAGTATCGACTGATCGTTGTGGTCGATTACTCTTTCTCGAACTCAGTCTTGGTGTGCAATCTCAAAAATTGCAGTGTCAACGTCGGGTCTACGGAAATCCACTCAAACGACGTATCAATATCAGATTCTGTCAGAATCTTGCTTCTGTGTCCTACGTGAGGCTGCGCTTCATAACTGATGCAATCCACATGAAGCCACCTGTAAACGGTATCGCATTTGACTCCGTTGAGAAAGGCAATCATACGCCAGTCGTGGCCCCTTTCGAATGCTTCGATAATACGTCTGCCTGTTTCGGGACTGATGCAAGTGTAATTACGTCCGTCAGCCGTATACAAAGGAACTAATGAAAATGTTCTCACAAACTGGTCCAATCTCATATTACAATTCGACCCTAAACCTCAGTCGTATTGGACGTAAGATCCACAAACACTCGTAACCACTCGCAACCCACTACCTGTCAAAGGAACCAATAAGGTCCGCAGTTTGATGGATTAGTAAGGACAGGGTCAAATGATTTGTGCTCCAGTTTGACCGCTAACCTCGTTCTCATTAAGCAAAGCCGTTGACAACCCTTGAATAACCCGTGCCACCTCCTCTACCAAAGTAGCTAATGCGAAGTTCTCTAATTAAGATTGGTTGTCCCTTCCTGTTAGTTGGACTAATCGCGTTCTTGCCGTCACGTCCAAGATTCTAACGTGGGAATTCTAGTGCACCAAAGTGATTTGCTTTTGCGTGAAATGGAAAATCTTGTGCCTACCATGGAAACAGATATGTAAAGTGGTATAGTTTGCCAAGTCCACAGAAACGACAGGTTATACTGATGGAAGACTGAACAACGGATGTCTCTGGAACTTGGCTAGAGAAGCCTGGGTACCTATGTACTACAGCCCCCGGTTTGAAGTGTTGAAGAGTTGAAGCTTAGCGGACAAAGCGTACTATCAAAGAGGTAGTACGCTTCATTATAACAGGACGGCAGTAGAATTTAAGCGTGTCTGTTTTCTATATTTTTTGCTCAATATTTAGTTTCCTTGGGGGCTTTGCAGACACAACTAGGGCCACTGCTATCACTGGTAGGGTTTGTACGTTGGAAGAGTTGCACACTTGTTCTTTTTTATGACGTTCGGAGGGATACTACCTAAAGGTTTGATAGCCTTTTGACTTCACAGCAGGGTGTATGCTTCTTCAACCATAATATTATGGGAACTGAGACCAGAAACAAGGTAAATTAGCAAAGGTAAACGAAACCTGATGTCGAGTTAAGTTACGACAGCAGAGAATCCCAACCGTACGGTTTGGATAAACATTTCATGGTGGGATAACACGTGGTAAGCAGATGATGCACTCTCGAAAAACAGCAATAACAACAACGCAGTTATCACAATGTACACGGTGTGCTTCCAAAACATCTGGTTTTACTTTACAACAAGTGACCGAAGACGAAATTTTTTGCATAGAAACATAAAATGTCTCAATGCACACAAAACAAGCGGCTCTCATGGAAATGCGACATTATAGTTGATTTCAGAAAGCACACTAAACGAACAAAATTTGCAGAAATGAGTGTCAACAATAGTGTATCGGATTAAAGGAATAAAACTATTTTGTAAACCTGGCAAATTCAAAAACTACTTGGAGGTAGACTTTTGTAGTTAGCATGCTCATTTCTACTAGACAGTAAATAATGTACCCAGTGAAGTTGATAACATCCAACATTATGAATTATGGATAGTAGTTTTCGCATTTCCATTGATTTTACAGCCGTTTTCTACCAATGAGAAGACATATACTCGAATTTAGTTCTTGTCGGGGTTCATAAGTTATGTTGCTTCTTGTCACTATCTGTATAGGAAGTCCCAACGAAGTTCTCGAGAGGCCACCATGATGACCACTGCCCCACTGACCTCCCATTAGCAATGACGACAGCGTCAGAAGCAAAAACTCAACAAGGTCCACTCAACGTTGCTTGATCACCTTCACGAAAAAAACAGTAACCACACTGTTAACTTAAATCATTGGTTATCATGACCGTCCCTAACGTTTATGAGTTAATAAGGGGTAGTTAGCTGCTATAAAATTATATACCACTGATGACAGCTAACAAGAGCGGTACATAAAGTTAATGTCTCATTTCAATGGGAACCGTCCGCGGGTCTTGCTAAACGTGATTGCTATGGAGAACGATGAGTAACCCTCCATCCATAATCGATAATTTACTTAAAGAATATTATCCAGTACGATTAGGTTTCAGGGTCATGGACCCTGGGAATCGCAACGGTCGGACAGTGAACCCACATATTTCGTGATAAAATGAAATCATACACAGCTAAAACAAACGTAAGCGTAAGAAAAAATGTCTGCAGAACACGAGCGTGTCAAGCATATATAAATAACTACAATCCACCAGCTGATACATATAACAAAAGAAGGATACATGGTTGAGGAATAATGCATAGAGTCGGATTAGGCATAATCATAAAAGCGATGAGAAAAAGAACAGCGTGCATGATTCACGTACAATACCAGACAATATGCAAGTTGGTAAAGTATTGAAAACAACATCCAAATTTGCGAGGTGTGTATAAAGAATGTTTGAGTAGCAGGATCAAGTTGATGCGGTTCGTAGTTGTGGTTTTGTGCTGTGACTTACGCTGTGGCTTACGTGGATATCGGCATGTGGTTGAAGCACTCGTCATCCAAGAAAGTGCATTGTGTTATACGTCTGAATTTTTAGTCACGTGAACGTCTGGTTACCACATATTAGTTGAGGGCTACTCACTGACCTGTTGCGTGCGAGCATATGACGATCGTCCCCGAAGTGTGAACCTGAATGCAAAATCTGGTTGCCAAACCTGGAAACTTGCCCAAAACAACAGGCGTCCTCATTGAATTGGGCTGGCGAACGGCCTGAGCACAGCGCTGTAACCATAGCAAGACCGATCGGCACGAGGTGTCGCTTGGCTCTATCGTCCGGTGTTTGGGTTACCACAGTCCATGGTCGAAAAGACCTGGTTACTGACGAAGGTCTCTGCAAAGGGTTTAGCGCTTTAAAGGTAACGCTGGGCTGTGAACCAGCATGTACCCGTGATTGTAAATGGACAAAGTAAAAATACTCTATGTCTCTAACTGATTGTGCGATCATAGTCATTTTGTAACTAAACAATAAATGATACAACGCTGCATTCATGTATGACAGAGAGTTACAAGCTACCGGAAGATTGAGCTGAAACTATCACTTCCTCATAAAATCCGTGGCACGTCATGCAATTTTTTTTAGGGTTCGTTGTGTTATTTGTAAACTCCGAAGTTACAGCCTTAACGTAGCTATTATCTAGAGTCGAAATGTCTCCTCGCAGTACAGTGTAGACTCGTTGCTAATAACGTTGAATGTAGTTACAATGAAAATAACATTTAATGAGCCAATAATCCGTCCTTATATACTTCTGCGTTCAGCATAGTCATGTTCACTGTCCGCTAGCCTTACTTAGTTTGGTAGCACCAAGCCAACTTCTCAGACTTCTGCGGGTACACATACTGAACAAGTTTGGATTTGTTTTATGTGCAGTCATTGCTCAGACCAATCGACGGATTAACACCGTTCAACGACGTCCAGTTATCTATACGGTGTTGGGACTAACATATAGAACACAGATTAGATTCCTCATCGAGAAGAAGGTGGCCGGTGGAAAACTGAGTGCTACCACTTAATTAGACGACCTGAGTCACTGATGGACATGATACGCCTGGGTACGTGTCTGATTAAGCAAGATGAGTTAGCGGTTTGTGGTCATTTTTAGAAGGGTTAGCATTGAATAGATAACAAAATACATCTGTAAAACATCTGTCCCTGTGAGCTGCACATCATATGAAATAACACTGTGTGGTTCATGGCATGATAGTAATGATGAGAATGAGCGACCGCCCCATACTACTCACACCACCACTATTCAGTAATGGGACGACAGCATGGATTCTGCCATAAAAGTAGCCGCAGGAAAAACACGGGAAGAAACAATACACCAACACGACAATGCAGTATGCTATGAAATAGTTCTGGCTACGCAAATGATCCGAGCATTGGTGCCTTTGGCAGCCGGGACCTTCTGGAACGATTACCACATGCAGATGAGTGTTTTTTTCTTGTCCAGATGCAACACCTTACCCGCGTTAGTTTCTTAAATAAACAACCGTTGCACCATCCGTTTTCTAGGCTTACAACAGTAGTTTATTCTAAAATTCATGAAACGGGTTAGGCATGTAATCATTTCTGAAAGGTGTTTTGTACAACGAAATGGTCAGGACAGTGGACTTTCGGCCATACATTTACTTGCCAACTGCCAATGTAAGCGACAAAACCTTTACGCACGACCTTTATGACGAGAGATCAGTTTAACTTCCACTTCCAAGACTGATTATAACGTACAAGTTACCAAAGCACTTTAGGTTGTCTGCAAATTTATGATCAGTTGGCCTAAGACAGTCTACCAGCCCACTCAAGCAACTGTTGAATCCGTCACAATTTGACTATTCAACTCTACCTTGTACTCACACAAGAAGTGTATTCACTCCATGCAACTTCTATGACCAGAGATCAATTCTAACTACTATATAGTAATTCCACAGTCACACAAACATTTTACTCCTACCATATGTCGTGACATTCGGTCCAGACCCCTTCGCTTTGGATACCATATGTTATCGACCAAACTGATAGTCATCTGTAGCACTTTTGTCAGATCGGTCAGTGCTGCTCAGTGTCGATGGTCTTTCAATATGTCAACATCAAGTATCACAGCGTTATCATCGTGACCTGTGATCACTTCTGGCTGGACGAACGAGATTCACGTTCCATGTTACGACCCACTGTAAAATGCGAAAACATTACATTGTTCAATTAGGTCACTGCCCGAACAGTTTTACATATCACAACGCACATCATGAATATGTCAATACTGTCGTAAGATAACAAGGAGGTTTTCCTATCGACCGCAGTTAACCGGAAACAATCTTGGTGCTCGCCTCAGACTTAAGGTTGCCTCGACGAATCTTCGATCACATAACTTACTTGAGGCTTAACGGCTTCCAAGACTTTATCACTATCGACATATCGGGTAGCGAAAAATCGCCAAACAAGGAGGAGAACCAGGGTATAGGGTTGTCAAGCTCTGATAGTCCAGTCCGTTGATGTTAAGTGGGGAGTGGTTGGGACCGAGTAGCGTAACGTAATCGGAGCCTCTGCGAGGTTTCATTTTCATGGATTTTGTTTTTGTTTTGGTAGACTCAGTTTGTGATAGAATATTCGTGAGTAGTTTAGTACACGTCTCAAATTAGAAGGGAACGAATTGTCAGACATAACAGCTTCGGATGGAATCGAACCAATGATGAAAGAGCATGCTAAAACGCTACTGGCGCCGCACCAGCTGAGCTCTAAAGTTACATCAGAGGCTCAGAAAGTTCATATTTAGCCTAACATGTTCGATGTTTCACGTGGAGTCCATTAAGTAATCAACCGTACAATCAGTGAATGGACTACTTTCAACTGGTATAAAAATTTCGACACTGAAGAGTGGTGCCGGGGTGATTCCACTGTGAACTGTCTAGGAAATATTTTCCAGGCAGTTGATCCCACTCGGTTGTTTAATGCAGTCCTTGTGAGAAAGTAAAACAAGTCGGCATAGCTTTGTAGCTCAGCTGATAAAGCACCTGTAACATTTGGACGTGTTATTTCTGTTGCTTGCTGGAATTAAACTAAAACCCTTTTATTCACTAATTATTCTTGAATGGTTAACTGATAGCTCATTTGTGGTAGAAACAATTCTGCTAGTATTTAGACGCTATTGTCCCACTCTATCGGGTTAATCAAACTAACCAAGAACGGATCATGTACGATGTTGCAAAAGGTGACTGTGAATGCTTAAGTTGATTTTCAGACACATGATGAGAAAAACTTCGACCGTTCTTTGAGGCTGGTCGAAACTCCCCTAGCTGACCATTTTAAAATACAAACTCAAAAATTTCCAGAACTTTGCAGAAACAAGAAACGCGGCATCTTTAACAGACGAAGGTAGTTAAGCGGAAACAAACGTGCTAAAGCAAGTTTTGTGTAACAGTATCACAAACCATTTTCAGCTGTAACATACTAAGTAAAATTTCACAATTTCAATGGAATCTACACTTTCCATTCATGTTTAGGTAAAGTTTTCTGCCCGCCACTCATCGAAATATTCGGTGAACCAAAACCTATTTTATACTACTCTTGTATGATTGTACTTCTTAACTCTGAGCTACTGGGAAAACTTTCCCTTTTCATAAATTTTATATGTGATTATACTCGTTAGATTTCCTCTCCACGGGATTTAGGTGAGGGTGACATGCAGACTTATGCAAGTGTTCAATACTGTGACCAAAGTACTGTCGGAAAATGTAAAACACATGCATTGTGATAATCAGTTCTTCACTGTCCATACAGATGGAAAAGACAGTTTGCTTCACGTATATTGATATAAGTAACCGACGTATGCTCCACGTCTGAAATTTCTAGGAGTGTAACTCGCACTGTTGTTGACTGCTAATCGTATAATTGCGTACTGATTGAAGTATTTTCTGTTTGGTGATCGTGCCACTAACTTGCTCAGCCAACGAGAAGTAATAAACTGAATCTCATGTGCATCACTGAAGGGAATCGTATTCCATATATCATTTGAGGTGACAATGTTGATTTATTTATTTCACGTAACCCAGTCAATAAATGTATTCACATTAGGTTTTGACAGAAACAATGTAGCATATGAATGAATATTTGTTGTGTTGTCCGCGCAAACATTTAATAGTCCACTGTTACCTATTATTTTTAAAGATGATTAAACGGGGATTTGATTAACTTCGAGTTAAAAATCACTCATATTTGATAGCCGCCTTCTCAATCAGATAGGCTTTTCATCTCTTCGCTTCGGACTCATCAGTAATCCGAAATATCACTAGCAGGTTTAATGAGACCAGAGATTTCGACCCGTGCGGGAAGTCCTATTTGCGAGATTACGGACTGGAGTTAGCGCAGAGTAACTGTCTCCTAAAGAGACGATCGAGCAACCGGATCACTACTCACAAGCGGAAGTAATTGAGCGTCCATATTTGATAATTCGGTCGTACTTAATGTTAAGCCAATGTTTCAGTGGTCAACATAGTTGCCTCACAAAAGCGTGACCGGAGTTCTAGTCCCGGCGTTAGCAAGAATATACACTACTGACGAGCTCTAATGAGAGCGAAATTCGACTCTATGGCTTTTTTTCAAAGGAGGCTGGCTGTAAAGTCTATCTGAATTCAACACGTGAGATCGAAGTTGAGTGACATACAACGTTAAATTCATTGGTGCATTCAAAGGAAATCTGACCGGTTCATTCTCATCCTCTTGTTCTATCGATTAATTCACTGCGCACCAGAAGTATCAACCTTTCTTATGACAATCACTCACACTCGTTTCTACATTACCTTTGCTTTCGTCTGGTTTATCTGTCATGTTCTAGAAGGATATGGTTCACGTCACAATAATTAAGTTAGGTTAGGAATGTGGGTGCTATTCATATAATGTATCTTGCTCATCTAAGTACCAGGATAAGGGTCGCGCAAAACACGAGTCGGCAAAGGGACGGAATTTCAGGGTCCCAGCTTTGTTAAACGCCGATATTAAGGATTATAAACAATGAAATTATTTCATCCATAAGTCTTCGATTTCCAATTATCGATTATATCAGGACGTTTAAAAGATGGACGCAGTTAAAAAAACTCTGTTTTACTTATTATATTTCCACAGTATGAAAAGTGATCACGACAGTTTTGTGAAACCAAGCACCCTTGTTACTTGTCCGCACACTGTGAAAGGTGAGACCCTAAAATTTGTATTTTCTTATGTGCAATGACACTGAAACATCATTTGCAGTATTAAAGACTTGCCAGCTCTGCGTCTTTGGAAGTTTGAAACTATCAGTATTTTAGGACACAGCATAGCATAATACTGTTTTGATATTTGACCTGAAATATACCACCAACCCATTCTGTTACAAGTGAAAACATCCTCCCAATAATCGCAAAAGCTGGTGGAAACAAGGAATCCGGTTTGTATAACTGCGAATGATTCATCCGGTCGTCTGAATGCTGGTGCAGTTCCGTGGCTTCTACCTAACCTCAATCTGGTAGTTCGTTTAAAAGTTGTGAACCTGTGAAACCTGATGCACAACTCGTTATGCATTCACTTTTGTTGATGTAACTTATATAGTTCCTTATTTTCGTTTCCCAATCACAGAACGCAACATCCTAAGTGGGTCATATCGCACGAATGGAGCAGACTGACAGCTCTTCTCCTCAGGTTCTTTAGGAAAAGACAACGTCAACACTTACAAAATTATCTGCTGATCAAATCAGTGAAACCACTATGTTTCACACAGCTGATTGAGCTTTAGGCACAAACATCCTCGAGATTTATCTTTGAAGACAAACACGGAGAGAAAACATTAATGACTGACGGCGGAGGTTGAGAAAGGCCATCGCAAGTTATGTTTGTCTGCGTGAGTGCGCGAAATTGTAAAAACTACGGCCTACCTGTCAATCTTGATTTGGCAAATGTGTCACCTTTTGGACAGTTGGCTGGTTACATACCTGCCTACTAGCATATTGTTGATCTGTTTTAGACATATAAAATCTGTTTGATTAGAACATGCTCACTGATATGAATGCAGTCTGAATATAAATCTTCACCGTTTCGAAATGTTTCAAACGCAGGCCAACCCAAACCCATCAGAAAACGCAGAAAGAGTTGTTGTCAGTTCAACTAGTTAACAACGAATCTGTTGTGTAAGATTAACAACTGATACTACCGGATGCAACAGTTGGCAGCGCAAGACCAAAATGAAACATTTTACTGTCAGTTGCTGAATCATCATCAGTTGATTAAATTTGTAGTATCAGAACAGATGAACAATAAGTTGGGCTGACTACTGGAACTAGACAATGAATAAGTTGAAACGAACGTTCTATTAATTTCGGTTGTTTCGTATATTATAGTATATTATATAATGATGATGATTATGTTACCTGGTTATGTTATATGATTATGTTGTGATTACATTAAAATGTACTCGATTTTCTCAATTTTCACAGTAAAAGACTGCACACAAAAATGCAAAACCACGAGCGAATGCTTATTAATCCGGAGCAGATTCATTTCCAATTTTGGACATAGAGCTGTTGTCAGATCTTGTAGGTTAGCACGACTCACTGCATATAACTGCCGTGAACTACAAATTCGAGTCAACTTATATATTGACACGAATGCTGTATGTGAAGGTTTGCTGACTGGCCTGGTGGTCTCATACATATACGTTTTCAGTGTCCTTTTATAAAGTTATTGGTTTATTTATTTCGAAATTCCCCAGCAGTCCTGCTTACGCTTTTTCCTGGCAGCAGAATGTAAAATCATAAATCGCTTTAGTTGAAAACTGTAAGCAGTTAACCTTTTATTGATCGCAGTGGCGACTCCTTATTCTCAGCCAGTGCAATTGATTCTGTGGTGTAGGAGGCTTTGTCGATTACTGCTCTGGATCACAACAAGCTGTTCCGTTTACGATTTTGCATGCTTTCTCATAACTAGCAACGAATGTTAACGCTATAGCAGACTTATTTGTGAAGAATCTGGAATTTGAACAAGCGACAAAAATAGCCTTGTCACATCAACTACGACGCACCTTGAGAGTCCGGAGGTTTCTGATCTGGACTGACCGGTCCATCCACTCAACAGAGCCGTGTACAATCTGCCAACTAATCCTGGGGACAGAACGCTCCGGTAAGTATTTTGAAGCTACGATATGTGAAATCTACCAAAGCCACTGTCGAGTAGATTGGGTGCTCAAATGAATGCAAATGTGAAGTTTATGGACATCTAGCAGGGAGTCGCAGCGCAGCTGTTATACAACTTGCTGCCGTTTTACTCGCTGGCTTGAGTTCAGACGAAGATCAGATTTTCCACAGTTGGATCTGTTTCAACTTGACAAGTCTGCTGCAGTTTCTTTTTGGACGTTTACCCTAACAGTGAAATGAAAAATCATGGGCTATGAGGAAATACAGCAACTTCGCACAATCTCATCGAACACAAAACATGCGGACAAGTGGGTTTTTCAAGTGGAACCGTTTGTGGTCAAGTTTGCACAAAAATGAATTTGACGACATTGTTAGCTGATCGTACACACAAAGGATGCATGGTCGTGGTCTTGACACACGACTTAACGAAAAACCTTTTGAATCCAGTTGTCGAGATCCCTCAAGAAGGTAGATTTTGTGAATCTTTTAATTATTTGGTGAGGTTTCACATTACAGTTTGTACAACTGATCTGGCTAACTAAGAACGATTAAAATGACGGCTTTCTAGAGAACAAAACTTATTTTCTTGTATTGATTAACACGTTTAGTGGGCCATAGGTTGTACATTCAATTTTTGACTTGAATTACGTGTCACGAGGAGCAAAAAAACATGGTGAGGGGTGCCCTACGTTTGGATGTCTTTATTCGATAAAGCTGACCTAGAAAAATTGATATAACGTATGTTCCAGCAAAAGTTGTTTAGCCCACCAAACACATTTTTGTCTTTCGTGATCTAACAAGGCCAGCAATTTCTCGGATAAACTACTAATTACTTGCAGCTGTCGTATTCTCATAAACTTTTTTAATCGGACCCTTAGGAATAAAAGCACTGGGTCCGAGTTTCGCTCTTGTTAGAGCTCGTCGGTAGTGTAAGGACATGAAATACTGACAGGCTGTAACATTAGCGAGTCTAGTGCTATTTTTATGAGAGGTCCGACTAAAATGTCTATAGGATTGCGACATCCGCGGTCAGTTGTGAGCGATGTTCAATGTATATGAAAAACTGAAATCCCCTACTACTGATCAGTAAGCCACTAATCATTCCAACTCTTCAGTGTTCAGGTTACAAAAATGTTAAGCTAGGTATCATTGTTGGAAATTTGTAATATTCAAGAAGGTTTCGATTTCGTTCGAAGTGTTTTGGTGGAAATCGGTGGGTTGATGAACAGACGATGAGTTTGAAAAGTTAAAAAGCCAACTTCTTAAGGTTCATACCATTTAACTAACTTGTAGGACAATTTTGGAGGTTAAAATTTTTTTCAATTGACCCTGTCGCACTCTTCTCCGTGACCCGATCTAACTAGACGTCTGTTGTCATTTTAACAACCCGCGTCTAAACTTACTAAATTCTCCAGCCCGCCTCACGCAGTCATTGAATCCCACTCACCTGCCCACACACCCACTGTTATCTGTCAGTTGCACCCTCCCAACCCTTGTGAATATGACCTTCTTACGGGCTGCCGTGAAACTGTCAACAGCTAAACGGCCTGTCCGAAGGCCGGCTATTACACACACTTCACACCGATCCGATCGCATTTCGGCGGTTCGTCCCTGCCTGTCAGTCACATGTGTTTGTAGTTACCGTGACTTCGGACCTTTTCCCACTAAACCAAGGTCTATCTCGACCGGAGCTTTGCTACCAGTTTCACGGTATGTTGGTTAACGGTTTCTCCTAAGCCGTCGATCTGTTCCTTCTAGCTGAGAATCGTACGCGTCTCTTCGAGAGGCTTACAACCGCCGCTAGTGCCATGGAACTATCTGGGCTGAGGATCGATACGCACAAGACTAAACTCATGGTCATCCGCAGTGATCATAAACACAACGCAACCGCTATCTCTGATGAGGCAATTCACTTCGGCCCGGACAACATCCACTCACTATGCGTCTTCGACACGGTGACCTGTCTAGGTATCCTGTTCATCGGAAAAGGTAAAGCACTCACTACTCACCATCAACAGCTTCGTACGACGCCGGATGAAACTACCAGAGCGCCATTGAAGCCACACCAACGTCTGGAACTTCTGAGACAACATCTGATCCCGAAGATGAATCATTCATTAGAGTCGAGTCGATTCCACCGTAACACGCTCAAAGCTATAGATTGTACGATTCACCATTTTGTTCGGCAATGCCTTTGCCTCCCTAAAGACACACCAATCAGCTAACTCCCCACTTCAATTCGTTTGGGTGGCCTGGGCATCGCGAGCTTGACCACCACAATTCCCATCTCGCGCAAATCTCGAGCAGGGAGACTGCTCTCCAGTCATTGTCCAGTTCTGCGGAATGTGGTCGAAGATAATTCAGTTGGCCCTATTTTGAGGGGGGCTAACGTTCAGGGTATATTGGTGACGAACAAGGAGGAAGCCCATGCGGTTGGGATAGATAAACTCTATAATTCACCAGACGGCCGTGGTCTTCAGGAAGTATCACGCTTTCCACTCTCTAATCGTTGGCTGTTCAATCCAGATCGCATCTTCCCCACAATCTTCATTTGTGCCATCCAGCTCAGGTGTAGTCTGTCTCGGATTAAGTTCCGAAATCCACGAGGTGACCGAAGTGACCACTCAGTTCTCTGCCGTGGCAACTGCGGTCAACCAGAAAGCCTTGCTCATATTCTGTAATCATGTTGGATCACCCACGACGTGCGCTGTGCTCTACACAACCGCGTGGTCAAAGACCTGACGAAACGACTGCGCATGTTGGGCTATACAGTCTTCGAGGAGCTGCGAGTACCAACAGCTAGCTCGTTCATCAAACCCGATGTCATCGTTGTCCGTGACGGCGCTGCTGTAGTGCTTGACATCAGTATAGTGGATGATTATCGAAGCCAATTTGCTTGGACAGACAAGACTGCGAAGTACGGGACCGACTCTCATAATGCCGCCATTCAATCGGTCCTCCATACTTTGGGCTGTGATGTGAACTCTGTTTCTCATTCACCAGTGATCATCTCTTTTCGCGGTATTATATTTCCTTCTTCAAGTAGCGCTATTCTTCGACTGGGTTCACCCTTTCATGCAGTCACGGATTTATGTCTACTGATTGTTCTGGATTCCCTAACCTACGACACATTTATGCTAGTGTGGTAGATCTAAACACTATACAAAGTCAGGTATGAACAAGAGATCAAAAAGGTGATAAAAATGGAAACGACTGACTCAGAATAGTTCGTTAAAGTGTGTTGGTCTAGAATTTCACTACGCCGAATGTAGTATCCAGTGGATACAATCTGTCGTGTTGTTCCTAAGTCATCTTGGAGACCACAGCTGAGATAATTCCGATGACAGATAAATAAGGAAATTCTGTTGCAATAGCCGGTTGATTCCGTTTACTTCTAACTCTCCAAAAATCTGCTTACTAGCGGCACTGGACACAGAGAGAACGCAAGGCTCGCGACCCGATAGACGAGTGAGTTGTATTTACTGACTATTGATTAGTTCGATTAACTTGGTTTAAACGTTGGCTGTATATGCGAAGTTGAGCAAAGTGAAAGGTAAGAATAACAATCAGAATTATGGAATAGAAAATAGTTTACAAAACGTTACACTGAAAACCGGGTGGTAACTGCTGCTACCTCTCTCACAGTTGTCACGGTTGTCACTGTAAGGAACATTCTTATGTCCAGGTGCGTGAGCTTTGCCTGTGATAACACCCCTGTGCCCTGAAGAGCTTTTGATTTTGTGGGAACGACCGTTTATCTTAGTTTCTTTTTATATTTTTTTCGTGTTTTTTTTCCATTCTAAGATCTGCTTTTTACATACCTCACAAGTAAATTTTCATTTGCTGACTGAACAATTGACGGTTGCTATTATTGTGAGAGGGCTTGTCAACTGTTCAGTGTTGCTAATTATGCAGCGCCTTACATTTGATAGACAGCCTGTTTTCACATTCGCCTATTTACACATCTGCTGCATAATTTTGGTGTCGCCGTTTGCTCTTCCCTTGAACAAAGATGTGTATATTGCTCCCCAAAATAGACATTATACAAATGAATGAAGTTTTACTTCGGAACACAAAAATGCTCTCGTAAGTTAAAAGTCTGTGTTCCTTAGGAATGCAACAATCAAAGGTAAGTGAAGTTCTGTGTGTAACCCCAAATTTATTAGACCGCTGACCAGTACTGCACGTTTTGTCTGTTCTCAGAACGGCGGAATATCCATTTCAAGTGATGTACAGGAGGATTAATATTTCAACGTACATTCTCGTACATTTGATTCTGGTCTTTCTTTGCAGAAAATTAAAAAGACGACTCACTGATGGTGCTCTTTGTAGTATTACATACACATTAAGGATAACAACAATTTCTCAGAGTAATTTCAGGCCTATACTTTCATGTGACAGCAGGCACAACGCCGAAATTTCTACAAACTCTTGTGATGTACACATCCAACTGTATTCCACTAGCCTGGTACGTCTCTAGAAATATACTGAAAGGATTGTTGTATGTCCCGGCAGCTGAAAGCCCAACAATCACATGAAATTGTGATATTTCTATGCTTCGTGCTTAGATGCCCGTATGGCGACTAACTGTCAAACCGAAACAAGCGCAATTAATGCGCGCACGTTAATCTATTCGCATGTGATGCTTTTGTTGCCAGTATGTGACAGGCAGATGAAAGCTGGATGTTGTTGCCGGGTTGCAACAGAACAAAAGCGGGGATGCGATTCACCCAAACCGGCGTTTATTAGATCTGACAGTCGTCGACCAACAGTGTGCTTAACCGAGTGATTATCCAGATATCTCATTGTTATTGCGACACTCTTGACTGATTCCATAGAAGGTAGATATTTTTAGTAGGGACGAGATGGTTTTAGGAGACGATATATTTGCTTACCTGTCTTCTCTGAAAATGCTCCTTTTCTGCCGTTCCTGATAATGCAATCACAGGAAATGAGCTTCTGTTTCATGTGATCACCCGCGTCAGTTTTCTGCCAAAAATGGTAGCCGTTTCGCACTTGAGACTAGACTACCGTTTTCGTCAAAATTAGAAAACAATGAAACAACTGAAGACCCAGCCATTTTATATATTTTCTGTGAAAGAAATACCCAACTCCTTTCAATGCGATCATGAAATGAACTGTATGTAAGCCGACAACACATTGCACCCAGGGTAGATTTTGAGTGGTAAAGTATCTGAGGCACTCAAATCCTTCCTCTTATTCTGACTAAATTGTTGGGGAAATAACAACCAATACCGCACCTTCGCATCACTAAGCTCTTGTTGATTGCTTGTTTCGATATGTGTTGCATTACACAACCTACTTCCGGGGACATGAAGATGTCCTGTGAATTGAAGACTTCTGCTTCCCTTTGAAATATGTTTCACTGTACATCATACCGCGAAACGAAGACGTACGAAATTATATTGTGGTCACTTCACACATCTTAATTAGGTGACTTAACATTTATTGGGATCAGAGACCATATTGCAACGGTACATGTAACAGGTAACAATGTTCTGATTTTTACATTGAATCTGTCAAATTCAGTAGTTCCCTTCTTGTCTGACTTAAGCTAGTTCGATTGCCGCCGCATGTTAATCTGATTAGCGACGAAATATCCACAGAAATTATGTCACACATGGTCTCCTATGATTAAAAGTGCATGTCTGACATAGAGAGTACTCCAGTTCACTCGAATCGTTACAATATAGCAACCAGTCCGGCAACAGAACAATGAGCGTTCGGTTAACAGGACAGGTGTTTACAGACAGCTAGACACAGTAGCTAGTTAATTTGACCTGGGCGATGTGCGCAAGTTGCTACTGTTAACAGTTACGAACGGATTCTTTTCTATTCCATGGTTTCATACGAACTTTACAGATTACAGGAATGTGTGGCTATATAGTCTAAATATGAGTCTGTTGGTTCACTCGGTTACTCATCCTTTCTGTTCATATCAAGTGTCGGGCAAGCTAGGTTGTTGACAACAAAACAATATCTGACGCGGGTGGAAGCCTGAGCTAATATACATAAGCTGAATCACAGCATCGCTCCCTGAGCATTGCTCGTTCAGGATAACTTGATACTTAAGCTACGATTACCAAGATCAAAGTGTCAGTCTATTTCTCGACGCGGGTTGTCGGTTCTTGTGTGAGGTTAGTTGTTTCTCATGTTGCTGTCAACAGCTACAAAAACAGCATGCAACTGTTACTATCAAACTGCCTAAGCGTTTCAGGCCCATCACTAACAAAGCGAGCGTAACGGATGCACGCAAAGACGCCTGTGAAAACTACTAGATGGTTGATGACTTTTTTTTAGGTCTTCCGTTGAAACTTCGAATTTATTCTGGTTTCTCCCAAGCGACTGTTATTATCATTCGTGGAAGTGTGGCTCGAGTTCTAGTCCCGGCTATGGCCAGGATATGCAATAGAGACAAGCTCTAATGAGAGCGGAACTCGAGTTTAGTGCTTCTTTTTGAAAGGGGCCGACTGGAAAGTTGTCGAGAATGCGACAGCTGTTATCAGTTGTGGATGTTGTTCCATTTGCATTCAAAGGCCGTTTGTAAACAATCGAGTGTACTGCGGAGTGTTGAAAAGTACATTTCAGATTGGTGAAAAACTTTCGTTTAAATCTTTCTTCAAATTATTTCAGGTTTTTCACCGAGGCATTAGTATGTGATCACTATTTGTGTCCTTATGTTAGCCAGTAAACTCTTAGACCAGGTATTCTAGTAACTAACTTGAATTGGAAATAAGCAAATTAAGTATAACTGAGTTGTAATAACACTTCAGTGTCGGTAGTTGTGTAATGGTAAACCCAGTGGGCAAATGGAATTGGAAGTCTACTCGAATGGATTCGGCTCGGTTGTTGAAACATTAACCTGTCATGGAGTGAAAAGTAACTCTCAAGATCATTTCTGGGGTCAACCGAATATTTATTGTATCTGCAGATGTATCACAGATAGGCCACTGTAGCTATGAGTTTAGGTGTGATACTCGGACCTCGTCTACTTTGAGGTCAGTGATGTAGTGGTCAACACGGTCGCCTCATGACAGTGTGGCCATGAAGTGAAATCTCGATCGTAGCAAGAATATGCACCTCTGACACGCTCTAACAAGAGTGAAACCAGAATGCGGTTCTTTTATTAGAGAGGAGCAGGGTGAATAATATTTGTGAGAAGATAATCTTCACTCAAGCATACGTGGCGTTCAGTTTATGTCAAACAACTTTCCTTACTATTTATTAGAAAAGAGAATATGTACGATTGAGGGAGATATGATCTCAATTGGTTTAGTGATTTTGAACGTGCAACCAAATAATTGTTTGCAGCGGAGAAGATTGGAGATTGTGGTCAGTCATAACATCTGTGGAGCGACGCCAAGTAAATCGCGTCAATTCTAACCCTGTCTATTAGTACGTTAAATTACTAAGGATAAATTCAATTTAGATCTGTTTTTGCGGAAAATCAGTACCTGTATTCAAAATGTAACGTTGTTTATGACGGTGTAAACGAGGAATTAGATATCGCTTGAGTTTAAAGAAGAAGACGGTAGATTTCATGTTCAGTGAAAAAACTTTGGGAAACCTATCATGCACTATGCCACTTCGGTATTTCCAGTTGACTGAGACATCTCGCACAGAGGGGTTACAAAGTAGTCAAACAGGAGGATGAGCTGCTTATCTAAGTTGTATACGCTGACATTGAGAGGTCACTTGTAGCGTTACAAAAACTCCTACTTACGAATTTACCCCGTCAGACAACGTCAGTGTTCTCTCGTCATAACGGTTGTGCTAAAGTGACACACCCTACTCATGCAGTAAGTTTTAAAAGCCAGTTTCTTACAATAACTAATATTATCTTCTTGAAGTAAACTATCCACTAGTTAAGACCAATTTGTAGTACGTTAGACTGGTTCAAATCGTAGCTGCAGTCAGCGATTTGTTACCTTCTACCACCAGTTTAAAACTTCTAATTCGGGTACTGGACCAGAATAATCAAGGTTTTCTTGTTACTTACCATTTACCTAAGTGAGTATTTTTGTGTTTGTGGCCTGCGGAAACTGCGATGGACCGTGTCTAACAAAACAGTAAGAATCGGCCACACGACAAGAATGGAACAAACGGAAGTTCAGAATAAAATCTAAGTAACAAATTCGAAGTCAACCTGAAGGTGATCAGTTGTTCAACAGTAAAACAAGATATATGGTAATATCAATGCAAACAGATGGGAATCAGGTGGATTATTTGTTTCCTTCTGCAAATGACATACAAAAGAATCTATGGACGAAGGTGCTGTGATAGATAATCAATTCGAATGTTCAAGTTAACTGATGCTTGTGGGAGAGTAGGCGCTCTGAAATAAGTTTTGCTAAAGAAGATCTACCTGTTTAACGTGGTGTTTCCAGTAACTTACTGGCAGTTATTAAAACAAGGGCATAACTTTTCAGCTTATTACTGATTTTGCTATAGACAGTTTGCTTCGCCCAAAAGGTAGAAAATGCTAATAATGTATGAAATAATTTACACTTTTCTGTTTATCTGGATGAAGATACTTTATGTTTTTTCCATAGATTGGTCATACTGCCGAGCAGTTGAGGCAGTCATAAGTGTACTTGAATATATTTTCATGTTAATCTTGAGAAACGTATCTTCAAACAAAGCTGGCAAGACGAATCGCGCGATGTCTAACAAAATAGTGTTGGGGTTAACATCATCTGGAAGATACTGTTGGTCTGCAGATGGAATCAAACTTGAGCTGTTTGAGGATGAAGTTGGGTCATTTCTGTCCACATTGTCTGAACGGGATACATTGTCGAGTGGATGAATCCGAATTATTCAAACTACCCAGTTAGACTGCAGTCATGTGGTCGGGAGCATGTACATGCCAATACTATCTCGTTTGCTTGTTGACATCCTGCCAACACGCCTTCCATATATTATATTTCCTTCTGATTATTTCTACGTCTTGACTGCTTTGTACTTCAAGTGTTTGCCGTATGCATATATTCATACTTCGTGTGGTCCAATTTTCAACGAGTTTTCCAGCAAACGATGATACACACACCTTCTTATTTTTGGTTTGGGATTCAAGCTGAACAACAATTTGCTTAATGTAAAGGACGATCCAGCTGTTAACGACTGGAGAAGAAGCAACCACGGATACAGTAAGGTTGTTAAAGAGCAGAGAAGCTAACATCCATTCGATTTAAATGGGCAGCAATTAATCTGATGAAACCCTTGAATAGTTATTTTCTCAACATGAAGGTAACTTCGAAGCTAACAAATGTCTGCTGTTTCTAGACATACTCATGAATAACTGCGAAGATGGCTTTATCACAACTTTGTCGATGAACTCCATGTGGTCCAGCCAATACTCGAACTTGACTGACATCTAGTAGTTCAAAACGGACTACCAAATACACTGTCCATACGAGGAAGGCGAATGTGTAAGTGGAAAAGCTGGTGTTAATGGTGTCAGTTGTACAATTCAGTGGTTATCTTCAAATTTTCATAATGAGAGAAACGTCTTTCTAAATTTGATCACTTCCTGCACCATACAGCTCAGTGATTAGCAATTTCCGTTAAACAAACACATACTGTTGTTGAACTTTAGGTGGCCACTCATATTCAGAGGCTATTTTTACTCCCATGTAACGGAAATTAGCCGGTTGATGTCACCTGGTATTATGTTTACCGCTCTGTACGTAAGCTGCCTAAGAGGGACCAAGGATTGCTTGATCTCCAGAATAAATGAACGTCCGTCCATCTGGGTGCAGAAGTTGGTGTTACCGGCGAAAGATAATACCGGTGAACTAAGCAAACCACTAATGTATGCACTATCTAAACGATTCTTCACTACCGGTAGCTTTGCAAATCCGGCTTGTGCATTCAAAATACTATTGCTTTATTCTAATCCCGGATTCTTGCTGTTTGTTACGACGATCGTACTCAAGTTAGTAGTGTTATCTGAGAACGAATTTAGAACGATATCCTTTCCTGAATGGGCAAAACTTTGGGGTTTCTCATGTACGTTTGGACACTGGAGATACCACGTGAACTTTCAATTAAGGTTCATTGTGAAGCTGAAACTGTGTTTGGCTTGCCGATTCTGGTTGTATGACTTCAAAACCAAGATAAACAATTCAGAAAGTGGCTTTTATATTAAAGAGTGTTCTGTGTTGGACACCATTGGGTGTTTGGCAGTATAATTTTGACTGAGGGTCAATGCCGTTCACAATGAACACTGTCTGACCGGATCAAGAAAATTGTTAGCACATTAGATAAAGAGAAGCCCCATATCGAAGTCGACATGATGAGAAGCTGATATTCTGGGTAGACACTCAGCGGCTACTTTTAAACACGGATCAGAATCCCAATAATACTTAAGCTAGGTGGCGAAATCTGTGTTCAACTTTAATAACATGGAATGAAACCAGCTCCTTTTTTCAACAACTCTTCGTTTGTGTATACCGTGTTTTAAAATAATGAACGTTTAGCTGTGTTTTATGCCCGGCGTTGCCTCCGAGTTCTACCATATGCAAACAAAACAGACTGCATACTGTGCTGTCAAATGTCCAGAAACGAAACTTTTGTGAAGAAAGACGCACAAACGTCTGAGCCATCTAAATGGGGGCACGTAATTACTACTTCACTTGAAACTAAGGACATCCGATTGAATGAGGGCACATTTGTCCAGTTGACTGGGCCTTTATTGTGGACTGTCACCTTGACGTTTTTGTTAAATACATTATGTTGTCATCTCCTACTACGTTCTCCAGCTTAAATCCGACGGAAAAACTTTCGGTTATTCGCTTTTGGGACAGCTGCTTGTTCCGCGGACCTCGGCGTTATACCATTTACTGATTAACATACGTTTATTTCTTGAATGGATAGAAGACAGAGTAATGTAGTGTAGACAACACACACTGGCACAAGTACGTTCAGGTGGGAGACGCGCAGTGGGGATAAATGATGAACACCTCGAGACAATTTAGAAAGCTTTAAATAGGTAACAATAGGATTCAGAAAAATGTGTGTACAGCAAATGTCATTTCAATATGAGAGGAAAAGTGTGTAAAGGAAAAAAACTGAAATACAATATATTACAGTTCTACGGTTGGAAAGAAGAAGAACATGGTGGAGAGTTTGTTACCAAATATGTTACTGTGAATGTAAAGAGGGAAAAATAACTATCGTATGAAAAAAGACAAATGATTAGGGAACACAAAAACTTTATGCATTCAACCAGAGGTCCGTCATAGCTATGCTCAAGCATCGCTGGACAAATAGGTACTCATCATCCTTCGAAGATAGTATGCTTAGGCATTAAGCAGACAAACTGTGGAGAAATACTAGCTGGTCGTCAGTTACACACCAGAAATCGAAAATTTTCTTTAAGAAATATCATCATAAATGTATCTGGAGTGGAATATTGCAGTCAGTCTAATGCGACAAGGCAGTTACTATGTCGTGGGCACCGGGTAAATCTCGAATTGTGAGTAGGCTGCGAACAACGTCATAAGTAAACATTTCGGGCGGTCTTGGCTCATAGTCAATACTTCAAGCTGTGATAAGTTCAAGATTCCTCAGGCTAGCTTTCAAACACCCGAGGACTGAAAAATCCTTTCCCACTACCACAAAAGGACATTTCACTTGTCTACCAGCACGTCCTTCCAGAGTAAATCAAATATTCTCAGAGTGAATTAGAATGGGAATTTTGGGCTAATCAAATGGCATACATATGTCAGTTTGCGCCAGCAACAGTTTGTACGAAAATGTAACCGTTTAACTTGTTAGAAGCGGGATAACACCGCGGGGTCACTATTTTTGTAACGTAAAGTAATTCGTTGATCAGGGTACCTTGTGAACCATATCCAGAAAACATTATCCCTTATGAATTTGTAGACATATCCTGACAGTTTGCGGTAAATACACAATTACTGCATTCCGAGGATAATGAACAATTGTTAACAGTAGTTTTGCTGTATGGGATAGTTGAACTTTCATTCGATTTCATCTCGAACTAGAAATTCGATATGTGTGATAGAAAAGAACAACATTTATTTGAGAATTTGTTTACAGACAGACGATGTTGCAGGTGGTAAGCCGTTAGACCCAAAAGTTGCGGGCAGTTTTTAAGAACGTTACATTATAAGTTCCCAGCTAATATTGCCAAAGCCTTAATATACAAAGAGATAAGTTGATAATACTTTGAGTGTTTAGCGATTTTGATCATGAGGCTTTTACTTCATGTAGATTGAATATCACTCACAACTGATCGCAGCTGTCGCATTCTCATCAATTTTCCAGTCGGCCCCTTTCCAAAAGAAGCACTAGACTCGAGTTTCACTCTCACTATCCGATTAATTAGCTGGTGCTGTGTTCATCAATTTGGCTGGAGCATTCTGTTGGACTGTTGTGGTCTTGCTTACATATATACGTGCTTAGTCGTCGTTTCGTACCTATTTACCTGTTGCGTACGGTCTACGCGTTTTAAGCCTGAGCTTGGTAAGATTAAGCAAAGTGATAACGCATGTCCACGTATTGTTCTAGTGAAACAGTTAGAGAAAACTCAGAGTTTCATAAATATTTTCTCTCTGCCTTATATTTTATCACTAAAATATGATTGCATATGAATGAACCTAGACACCAACTGTTAAAATAACTTGTATACGTGACTATCGTCCAATTATCCCACCTACCTACGGACGTGCTATCAAACAAACCATACCATAAGATTTAAAAACAGTCATACGACGTGTTTAGTGTTCATAGAGAAAATGCAGTGATGTTCGGAGATATGTCGATAATTGTTGGTGCTTCTGACAGGCATCACACTAGCATATTCTGATTAGGAAAAGTTAGCCTTAAATGCTTGAAAATGTAATGCTTTAGTGTTAAAAAGTACTGCTTTGTTATAAATGTAATTATTAAGCTCCCTTTACACTACACTACACCTAAACGACAACATCAAATGTATTTTACCAAACTATTTGAAGCCTTTGTTTGTGAAATTAATAGGAATCAACTTCGTTAGGGCTATTAATATACCGGTGCGTGTGAAATAACGCTGATTCACGAACACTATAGATATGTTTGTGACTCTGAACTACATCAAAGTGCACATAATTTGCATTGCTGCATGCAATTTCATGTAAATCATCACGACCCTATTTAGTACGTCCAAGCTCATTCTAATTCCATTCCGTTAGCGTAATTCCACGCAACCGTTCCAGCATTCAGGCTGCCAAGTGCCACGACTTTGTTGGCGTTCGAACCAGCGATATTTTGGTGATCAGTGTACCTGATGCAGAACACAAACAATTCAAATAGGTGGTCTGAACCTCCTTGCAATAAGGTGCTGTCATTAACTTGATAAATTGTCACTTTGACTTATCTACATTAAAATTATCGGGTTACTTGATGAATTTGCAATGTATCACAGCCTAGACGGTAAAAACCCGAGTTATATAAAACTACCCTCTGTCACCCTTTACTAAGATGTTTCGTCAGTTCCTCGGACTAGTAAAGTATCACCGTGAATTTATTCCCATCCTGATACACCTAAATGCCGACCTGAACACTTCAGGCTTCTCACTGCCTGTCCCTCTCTGGTCTCCAAGAATGTTTCTCTTTAACGAGTCTGTAACTGTGAAAACCAACCCATTTTCATCTGTTCAGAGCGGTTAAAGCCTTCTCAGCTCAGTCAGAACGCGTTCGGTTGAGAAACGTCAACCATCTGATTCGCTATTCACCATTTTCGTCACCTATTGGATATTGACAGATCGCAAATCGCCTATCTCTTTTGTGCAACACTAAGCCCGGCAGTTGGGCTACATTCTAGTGTTCACAAATGATATGTTACACATCACAGTGCAAAAAACGCTCACAGACGCTCCACCTAGGGTTATTATGGTGTTCGCAAATTCGGGCCAATTGTGCGCAAAAGATAGCACATCACAGTCATGTGTCCATCGGCTGGTTTGATAAAACCACAGGCATTCGGAAGTGACCTGACTGTCTTGCTAAAATTGATCCGACACCTGTTAAACAGGACAGCCTTCCATGGCTCAAGCACCAGTATAACTAATGCTTTGCCTATTCTCACTTACGAAAGTACCTGTAACCCGAAACCCAGAGGGGTCGTAATTGTATTCAAGCTACCGGTGTTCTTTGTCTACTGTGTCGAGGGCAGCACCGGGCTCGATCTAGTTTATTACTTGCTATTAGTCCCATGATTTCGATTATTACAGTTACTTCAAACAGTTTGCACCGATTTGATGCAGTTAACCTGACTTATAGCGTGCATAAATCCAACATCCTGAATTACACTGATGCTGAACATCTTCAGTCAGGCTTCTGGAGTTTCTACTGACTAAGTACGAAGGTACAGTCGTATGTGGTGCTATCGACAAATATACTCTCAATCATGTCGCTTACGTTCGACAGTGCTGTCTTTAACAGTTCACTTCGTGTAACTTTCACCCCAATGTTTGTTACGCATTCAACCTAGTCTTAGATCGCTTGGTCTTGCTGACTGTGAACAGTGACATTCGAAATGAAGCAAACTTGTGCTCTTGCTGTCAACACAGCCAGATCCATAGACAGGAAATCACCACGATCGGTACATTCACTAACCCCGAAGCACGTTTCATTCATGCTGACGACGACACAGATGGTCCGTTACCATATTTGCTAGACTATCTTAGGTGGATCGTTTAATCAAGTGGTCTGTTGTGTTTGTCCCGTCCTGAAACAAGCGTGGAAGTGATCGTGCAAGTTTCACGAACGATTGGAACAATCGCTACAATTCTGAAAAAATTACAACTACAGACAGAGGTATCCGATTACTGTCTATGTCATTCTCAGGCCTATAAGGCATATTCGAGACTAATCATGTTGAAACCGTGGCATAAACACCTGCTTCAAACGGTCATGTTGGACACATTCACTATCAGCTGATGGTCGCTCTAAAAGTCCAACACCTTTCTTAAAACTGGGTGAATGATGAACTTCCTGCGAAGCTAGGAGTTCGGTCGACCGGTGGGCCGGATATTGGCTATATGACCGTCTAAGTAAGTTAGGCTGTGACACAGCGGTTAACTCCAGCACGCGTTCAAACAGCTTGTATTAATCATCACTTCTTACAAACAAATAGAATGTTACAGCTGATTACCGTTTTGAATGGCTGGCGTTGACTGATCACAGTTAAGCCTGCAATGGTTTTGGCATGCATTCTAATTTGCCGAACGTTCTCCACTCCGGGAACCACCTCAATTCAATCACAGTAGAATTTGCATATAGGTTATCCTAGTACGATTCATTAAGGGTTGTGCGAACGAATATTGCCAGCTGTGAGAGGTTGTGGCTCATAACATTTTACGGCCGAAACGTGTTTGCTAGTTATTGAGCGTGACTGAGTCAAACGTCATCGATGTTTTTTCTATAGTGTATTTTCCCTATACACAACAATTTGAAAAAAACAGACATATTTGTATACTTCCGACTAGCGGGAGTTAATGAAAGTTCTTCAAACTAGCTTGACGAATTTAGACGAGTGGTCAGGCTTTCTACTTTTTTGATGATTCGTAATATTGCCTTTTCCACAATCCGTTTCGTAAGTGAATGAACACGATGAATAATTCTCACGGAAAAACAATTCGTTCACAATTATTATTCGGATTACAGTTAATAGGTTAAGACTAACTCTATTCTAAGGAAAACTTCGAATTCAGTCCATCAAAACGCTGCTAGTCTGTTTTATTCAGGGTTAAACCAACTTCATCCTTTATTGCTATGCTGTTTCACGTGTACATTAAATGCTCATTTTCTAGTTTAGTGAGCTCAGCCACTTTTCATACCTGAAGCACACGTAGTAATCAGGAGCGTTTTAGTCTTTAATGGTTGTATGGTTATTGTACGATCTTCTACGAAGACGTTGAGCAACGCTTAACAATAAACCAACGATCCCAAATGGTCAAAGCAAGATTGGTTCACAAAGCCACGATACTATTGAACAAATAGTCAAAGTTAGTGAATAGACAACCTCAACAGTTTCGATCGACGGATCGTTTCCGGAAGATAATTACAATTTGATGCCAAATAGGCTAAAGATGAACTATAAGCACACAATATGACAGTCATACCCAACTGAGTTCTTTCGAGCAGTCAACAGGTTCAGAAACAGCAGGGGCGAGCAGAGCTCCAAAAGGGTGATGCACGCACCACTCAAGCAAAGTACAAAAAGCGACAAGTGGATATTCGCACAAGTTTCAATTGACGCGGGAAAACAAAAACATAAGGTCGAGGTCCAATTATCGGCCAGAAGCAGGGCATGTAGAATATACACAGGTAAACATTTTGGGGAAGTAGGATCGGATCGGATTTTCACATGACTGAACTCCGAGATTCGATACAATTATCAGGAAGTCGGAAAAATGTGATGGCAACTAGTACTGGCAACCACACGATAAGAAATTTCGAAGTTGACCGTGTGCAATTTAAGGTCAAACATGTTTTTGTATACTACTAGGAAGTCACATTGTTTCGGCATAATCTCAGATGTTTGGAAAAGTTACCCGTGATAACTCTTTAAAGTTTTCCATGAACGATTCCGTTCCTACATGAAATGGTGTGCGATAGCCATGGACTCCTACGATTCATCATTTTGACGTAATTCTCATCATATTCCATTTTACATAGACTGTGGCAGCTTCGTTATAATGGGACGTTTCTATACCCCTGTCTGAACTGAGTAAATGGCATTGCAATTGTTCTACCCTGAATAACGTAATGAAAGAAACGATCGGTATTGCTTCTGGATACAAAGGCCATATTTCGTACAGAACAACCATTATCATGCAATGCTGTCCAATTTGTAAACTGTTATTTGAGTATCACCAAAAAAGCAGTAATTCAGTGTAGCTGGCGCCGACTGCAGTGATTAGACAAGACAAAGAAGCTGTGCTACTCTGTGCCAATTTCTATGTGGGATCTAATGGGACCCTTAAAACGCATCAGTGAACGCCACCCGCCCCAGGTGATCTTACTAAAAAAATTGATTAAGTTTCCTCTATGAACGGGACTTGTTATGAGCCTTTATTTAAGGTGCCCTATGCAAAGAACTTCAAATTACCTTATGCTTCGACCAAAAGTGTGGAATCGTTTATAGCACTCATTGTCATTTGGTATAGTTGTGGCGCCTACTATCTTCCAGGAGGTGAGCGACAAAACGCTGTTCAATATTCTAGGTGCTGAAGATCACATTGATGACAAGATTATATGGTAAAAGAATTGGAACGGTTCTTGCCCATACAGAAAGGTAATGAATTTGTTCATGGGCAAACAGATGTACCTTTTGGGGGGAGGTGTGCGCGGGGTTCTAAAGCGTTAAATGGGGTTGATGATAAGCTGGGTAAAACTGGGTGCGTTCTAACGGAAGCCTTTTACGTTTTATTCCGTGTTTCTTTCCAGAGTCCGTAATCCCCTATAATTTATGACTACCAGTGTTCCACAAAATAAAGATGCCTTCTAAGCACCGCCACAAAATGCCAAAAAGAAGTGGCTGCTGGAATTTAGCCTAAGTTAATGTTCACTTGGGACAGGCTGGTTGATTCTTTTTGATTCACCGCTTGAACGTTTGTTTTTTGGTAATCTTCTGTTATGAAACGGAGTGTCAAGCCGATAGTTAACCAAGCCGAGACCGTTGCACTATGATTACTTTCAATCATTTTGAAATGTATTTATGCAGTAAATGAGGTAACCGTCCGTTTGTTCTGCCTACTTAGACGTCAATGCAGTTACATGTGAACTGGCACACGACGTGAGAGACAAAATGATTAACCGAACGAGCATTACCATTGTTATGAACAACTCGTATGCTGTATTGAGGTGAAGATAACGGTGCAACCGGCTGCATTCTATTTAGAACAGAGTTGAACCTGCATATGAGATTGCTGGTTAAGTGGCTTGTGTTCATTGCAAAATAGTTAGGTGTCCACTTCATCACTCATGCGAATGATCTAATTGATCCGGTCACTTTCTATGTGACTGTTAATGCATTTCACAAGGTAGCTATACGTTTAAAACATTTCTGCTGTGATTTTTTGAATTATCTTCAGTGTACACATTGTTGCGTTTGTTTATAATAGAGACAAACCATGGAACTGAAAATATTATTTACTCTGTATTGCTGGACTAACTACACAACCAGTATATCGAATGCCGAGTACACCGGGAAAGATATTTTTGATTCATTTCCTTGTGATGAAAGGTAGTTTTTGTGAATATTCTCAAAATGGAATGAAAAAACAGGAATGGCAAGCACGAACAAAATTCAAAATATCTTCAGCATATCGTTTTTACAATAAAAGTTTTTAGCCAAATTGTCTGAAATGTGTCCGTCGGTGATTGAGAACCTATACACTAGTTTTGAGATCGACGAACTACCCACAGTCAGCTCGGTTATCCGCAAGGCTTTCAACGTTGCATCTAATATTTTTCGTGTACAATGAAACGAGATTCATAAGACACCAACACAGACAACTTCCACGCCATTTTTAAAGAATTAAACTCATATAAATCTAACTGTCTCACGGTGGGGGATATGTGAAAACATGCTCAACCTTGACGCAACATATTGCTAGTGTATCCCTGGGATGACGTTATAAACTCCGTGCGAGCTGAGACGAATTATTTTAGGTAAATGGGACTAATAAATTGCAGAAAGATTTCAAAATATGTAGCGTCTAAAGAGCTACTTCATGGAATATATTGTCGTTCATACAAAGGATTGCGCTTGGAGTTACACAGTCACTACATATGTACAAGCACCTCTGGTTCGGTTTGCTTACACGCCGATTGGTCTCACTTGTCCATGTTGAATTGTAGCAACGTGCTGCAATTTTGTAATCTGTCATATGTCACTTTAGTCGAGTCGTCAAATTCTTATTCTTGTTGGTATCTCAAAAGGGTGTTTATGTTCTTTATTCGGTTGCCCTTTTTACTGAAAACAATACTGACACCACTATTCAGCTTAAGAAGCAACACATGCTGGATTGCTCTCACTTCCTTCTTGATCCGATCGCATTCGTGTTTTAGACAACACTGATGACGTATGAATACCAAAAAAGTTAAACAATAATATCCACAAAGTTTATGCGTCTCTACAGAAGACAGCATACGTATTTAAGTATTGAATCTGTCGACATCCTCACACGGTATTTTCAACTTGGGTTCACCCACGAAAATCTTAAAAGTGGTAGATGTTGGACTGCGCACATTTCTGAACTCATTACTGCAACGCTGTCGTGTGCATTAATTACAACAGGGAGCTTTGTCGAGAATGAAATTACTGACTATAAGGTTATAACAGTTGTCTTTCGTAAGCATTTTGAACGTTATACGACATGTCACTTGAGGCCCATTCCAGGCTCCAGCAAACCGCTCTCGATTATCTACGAACTGGGTTACCTTCATACGAGTAGCCCCAACAAGGAACCATGTTAATCCGTCATGAGTGGCGTTGACACTGGTGCTCGAACAACACTGACAAAAGATGTTGATATCTAATATGGACGAGTCAGTCCTACTGTCATATTGCGTCGCAATGACGGCAATCTACCTGATGGGCACATCGACAAGACGGGCATTAGTTGGTGCAAGCCACAAAAGAAGCCTGAACAAAAACGGACCGACCACTCGAATTGCCAACCGTTTGTTAAATGATGAACGGTCTGGAGATTAATCCACCGTTACGTCACAGGCTTGAGGTAGAAAACTAGATACTACTGCAATCAGATGTTCTTTGTATGAGCAGTGGCACACTGAAAATCACTGTCGTCTCGCGGAAAGGTGAACAGAAGTTCGAAACCAGGCTCAGGCCCTGTTAACTAGATGGAATAGAAGGAACACTTCAGGTGAGTTCTTTCGGAAAATGTTTGCGGAGAATTGCTAACTGAACGTGAAAACGGCGATCGAATCCGATCAGTGTCCAAGATATGACAACGAAAATCCTGGCTAACTAATATTAACTACCATTGTGCTCAACGTGTTCGAGGTATTCTGTTTTCTTCAAACCGGCCAATTATTTCAACATAAGGATCATTAATATAAGTTGGCTAGGCAGTTGGTATGCATTTTAAATGATACCCATGAAAATATGACTGAACGTTTCGGTATAATGAATCGATGGTGCCTGATGGGAGGTCAGTAACACAGCAGCCAATATGTTGGCTTCAGGGGAAAGTTAACCGGAGTTTAACTCTAGGTAGTCGCAAGGTTATGGACAAACATGACGAGTAGTACTGAGACAGGACCTCAAATCCGGTGGTTCGTAATGAAGTTATCACATTGAACAGATTCTCTGAATGCGAAATCTACGGTTAACTGGGAGTGGTATTAAATTTAAACTCACCAACTCAGAAACTAACTGGTGACTAGGAATCCAGCCGTTAGTAGGGTAGACCTTAGCTAAAATAAAAGTTAGGGAAAGTATAGTGCAGAATACCTCCATGAATGTGCCGATCGTGTAATATTTTAAAACCTTGAAACGATTCAGTTGTCATCCCATAGTTAGACAGCGCGTACCAGTGTTGACTGGCCCTAAATGCAAAGCAGTTCTACGTGCAAAGTGACTTGTTCATTTCAGAACCTATTTAAGACAATTAAGACACTTATCATTGTTTGATGGTAGAAAATATACCAGTGGTTGGCGGGGTATGTGAAGTATTTTACAACTAATCTAAGGAGGATGTAATCAGTTGAAAGCTGACACCATTCCGCCGGTTTTTCCAGATAGGTTATTCTCCTGGGCTCCATAAAGTATTGATCAATACCAGTGAGATAAAGATTACCTTCTCCGATGTTCCTTTTCAAATGTGAACGAACTTTGTGGGACAAATTTACTTGTAACGTCGCTGCAGGAATTCTGTGGTGGCTGTGGAACTTTGTCGGAAATATCGAAGAACACGAGATGTGACTGTGAATTACTTTTAGTCTTCTATGTAATCAGTAGAAATTTGGAACGAGTTGACGTTGTGCATGATAGTGTGCTGCTTTCGTGCGACTCTGTTTTACAATTACTAAACCACATGCACTCAGATGACTTTTTATGTTTATTTTCTTTGAAATCTGACAAACGTACAGTATTTGTAGGAGAACTACATAAGTTTTTAAAATGACATATACACCCAGGAAGTTTGATTTCGTTATGAAAAGTGAGGCTTACACGTTGGCAACAATGAAAATGGGGAGTTTATAGTGAGTTACTGTGCGGTTTTTAGTTTGAAGGTATATAGAACTGGTTTGCTGCGTTTTGCTCGAGTAGGGTCGGCCACTTACACAAAGGCTTACTCAGACGAAATAGTGAAGCTTTAAAACAAGGCTCATAAGATTACAGTAAGACTTTTACAGCATGGTGGCAACACCGGTGAGTGCGTATATTAAACAGATTTGTGAATCAAGTTATGGTAACGTGAAAAGGAATCCTGAGCTAAATAGCATGCTACTGAATAAGGTTGATGAACAAACTGGTGAAATCGTTGTTTGTCACCTGTCCTAATCAGATTTTACGGGCGCTTGTGCCGTTGTCAGTGGGTTCAGTTTACTTTGAATCGGCAGTTGATTTTGCTGGCGCAGATTACCTTCTCCAGCTTCATGGGCAGGGCGCCTATGGATTCATGGACTGAACATAAGCCTTGTCTAGCATTAGAAGCAATCCTCAGATCCACCATGTGACCAGTACTTCAAGTAGTTCCAAGTTATTTTCCGAAGTGAGTGTGCTCCAGTAACAGGAGTACTAAAGACGACGTGCTTTTTTCAACGTCATCTCGGACGTAATTTGTGCTGTAAGACTGACGGTCGTTTCCAGAACCGCATGCTACTTATTACGGGTTTATAAACAAAAAAATAGTTGTTTACCATCATATTAACAAACTGTTTCTGAGGGCCACATTTTAGCAATCTTTTCATTATGACATTGATGTAAAACTTTTGGTTTGCTCACAGATACACGGATTCATTTATCTCCTGAACGATCAGGCCTTAACGCTGGCACACACGTTTCCATGATGATTTGATTCAATCAACTCATTAATTTATTAGTTCTTCGTAACGCATTCAACCAACCTGCCATGGTTACATGTCAACACAGTAATTCCCGACTGTATGACGGTCCGTCTAACGTACAGTTACGTTTTCAGCTAGGTTGGTTTGATCTCACTTACAACCTAGGCACAGATATGTGAAGTTAACAGATCAGTTCACACGCTTACGGAAAATTCTGTTTCCTGTATTTAGTCACATGATACAGATACAATTCTGAATGACTATAAACTGATTTACTTCCGGAACTAACCCACTTTGACGGCAACGTACAACGAACAAGTGTAATTACTGGTGCTCCTCGCGCTTCCAGAATGCATTGTTTGATTGGCTTCCTGTAATTGGCAACTTCATTCATTAAAATTTTCTATGAACTCATTGAATAGTTACAGGAAATTTGTGCTGCTTCACGGAAATACTGTAAAACTAACGGTTTTTAACTAACGCTTACATTTCTAGTCGTCAAACAATGGTAAAATCTCTTGCAGTTGTAGCTTTACGAAACGTTCAGTGGATGCATACTACTCTCTACTACTTCCTCCCTCAGATTAACCGTCAACAACACAAAACATACATTACTCATCGGTTCCTAAAATTGACGTCACAATTAAAGTACTAAACCGCATAATATCATAAACTTCCAAGGGAAACATCATTGCACTCTAAAGTTCATGGCACGTAAATTATTTAAGAGATGATAAATACCATGTTAAACTTCTATCGAATCAAATAAACAACTCCGGATTTGTGTGTATTCATTTATGTTCACAAAATTCGTAAGTTTTCGTGAATCCCTTAATCCTTGCTAAATGTCAACCTCCACACGGTATATTTGCGCACGATCTACTACTCATGAGCAGTTTCGCAACCGTTTTATATTTCAGGACGGTTCTCTTGAGAATCCTTAAAACTATAATGATTGTGTTAAATACATTTCACTAGTTATATGGATGTAATTCTAATCCCAGCCAGTTCGCATTAGTCATGGACACAGTGTATGGAAATTCGTAGCATTCATTTCCAGCTCACTGACAGTTGTTGAAGCATTAATCATGAAACCAAGCGTTATTGGTGTTATTGTTCGTTGCGTAGAAGCACCCACGGAATGAGTCACCCTGAGAACTATAAATTTGTGTTAGTACTTTGAGGTACAGTGTCATCAACGTTGCTTCGATAAATCATAGTTAGCCAAAGGCAATTGGTTATTGAGTTAAAGACTAATCAGGAGCTACTGGGTTGAATTTGGTCGGTAAGTCGATGAGGCTGTTTTTAAAAGTTTCTAATTATCTAGAAGACAACTTTCGATTTACGGAAGAAACAAGGTGTGTTTAGCTTATGTTCCAGGATCAGCGATACGGTGAAAAATGTTATACTGTGTGCGTTGTTGTCTTGTACTATTGGACAAAAACCACTAACATCAAAAATGGCGTTATCGCAAGAGATACAATTTAGTTTACCTGCGACCAGTCTGTCGAGTGGATGCTGCGCACAATATTGTCACGTCTTGCTGACAGCGACCGCGCTGGCTAAAACACAAGAAGATTATTTACAACGGTACTTTACCGTACGCGTTGACACGTAAAAAATTCCTGGGTTTTGGAGATAAGAAAATAATTGTAAATTGGTCATCACTGTTCGTACCTTTCTGAATCCATCATTTTCTAAAGAACTACTGAAGCATTTACGCTGTTTCAACATGAGAAATATTAAAAATCAGGACAGGCTATTCCACAATAAATGTTAGAACACCCGAGTTGTCAGATATACTGATCATATTCAGTGCAGTATATCACCAAACTGACCGTAACTAGAAAACGTCACTCGATAAAAATGCAAACTGGCTGGTTGTTAACACGAATCTGGCTGTCGCGTTTAAGTAACGTTCTTTTTGCTTCCGCACCTACTAAAGATAAGCGTTATTTGTTCTTGAAGGCTGTTCACGTTATCTGTGTGAAGTGCATTCTAGTTGAGTATACTTCATTAATTATTTCGCAAACTGACCGAATTCAACGTCATGTAATCTGTACCCGCTAAGATAATTTACAACACTGTTGACTTATTGACCGTGAGGTAGCGTTGTGGATGACTAGGCTATCGTTCTTCTGAAATGTCTTCCCTGAGTACATGACTACATTGGATGTGACCGCTGCCTAAGTTACATTATCAACCGGACATAAAGTACCTCTCCTGTTAGTTACATTTGAGACTTGTGTGACATGAGATTCTGGCGGCATTTGTCGACACAATCCCCTCAGAAGTAGTTGCAGGCAGGTTTGAACCTCGGGCAAAAACAAAAATATGCAATAATAATGAGCTTGAATAAGACGAGAACTGAAGTTTAACGATCTGCTTCACAGGGAGCTGACTGAAATACTTACCTGAATGAAAATCTGTGAGCACTTGGGAATAGTGTAACCGAAATCTTCGAGAACGAACACAAAGAATATCTTGTGTTCTAACAGCGTATTGTCCCTTGCTGTGGTTTTCGCTGGCGACCAGTGTTAATCGCTACTTATTGCGAGAAAATGTTGGCTACATTGTTGAACTAGTTACGCATACAGATACAAGTGTGTGAGTTAAATAAGAGCTAAGGTGCGTTTTTGGTGCCTTTATCTGTCAACTTCTATGTTATCCAGGAGGTCCACGTCAAACTGGTGACCACTACGTAAACATTGAAGACTGTGTTGGACATACAACAGAAATGCACATGGAATAAACGGTTATCCTTACCATGTTCTTAAGCCATAATCTAAGGAATGTTCAGTAGGTGACTCCATAATCGCATTGTGAGGATTGATTCAGAAGTCACATCTGGATAAATCCGACAGACAAAGATTGGATGCGAAGTGACAAATTAGAACACAGATGGCGCTAGTCGTTATTTTGACAAATTATTCGTCCACTAAATGCGATGTGCATTTACATCAGCTGGTAACACCACCATACGTGATGTATTTTTGTCACATGACTCACATAACTCATTAGCCACATCCACCTTCATTCTCCCCAATACACACGGTCTAACAGACGGGATTCGTGCGGGATTCGTGCCTGTATGACAATAAGAGTAACTTAAAAACAGGCAAGGCTATGTATTGCTGACAGGCTCTAACGGGAGCGAAACTCCACTCTAGTGCTTCTTTTTAAAAGGGGCAGACTAGACTGCCTATGGGAACGCGACAGATGCGATCAACTGTGGGTGATGTTCGATCTATATTAAAAACAGTATTCAAAATTCTACTCACAAACTCAAGAAAAACACGAAACTGCACAATTTCGAACAGCTCCTGCTTACAAAGCTGGCCAGTGTTACTGACTTGAGAAGCTCCGCTTTTTTCCTGACAGCTACGGTAGTCGATTTTTGAACTAGTACTCTAACTATCACGCTTCGATGTTCTGCTTCGGAATTACTAAACAAAATCAGCCCGCATTAGTGTAAGTTGAGACGCAGTAGTGAATTTCTGGTTGTTTAGGATTAAGTTAATCGTTTTCCGTTAAAACTGACATTGGCTCATCGTCAAACAGCTGACGGCGACAGGCATTCGCCACATGGTCAGGTACAGTGGTACGCTTTTTCGGATTTTAATATCCGTTACTTCTCATTTTCACAAACGGTCCCTTAAAAAAGTGTCACAGTGGAGATGGACGATCAAATTAGTCCGTTTTAAGACAGTGTACTTATCGACTTCCTCAACTGAAATCCGTGGAATACAAGCAACTAAGAACTGATTTCTTCCACGTTTCTGATGATCTGTATTACTTGGTTTCCACAGGGTCTCTTACCAAAGATAGTCAAATCAAACGCTACTTGTTCGTATTCATGCATTAAGTAATTTTTGTGCATTTACATTTTTCACCTACAAAACTATTGTTAGAATTGAATTCCATAATTCCATTTTTACGCTCTTCTAGCTTGGCGAAGCCGAGTTCAGCCAGATTAGACTTCATAGACATTGCAAAGACGATTTGCAGTTTTTTGCGTGATGGCGCTGTCAGTCAATCGAGGACAAAAGGCCTAATGAAATAATCTCTTACAAAAGGGTGACAATGAAACATTTCATGACGGTATACTGGAAAGTCACGATTAGCATTACTTAAAAGAACCATCGATCCAGTCTCAAGGTTAATTAGTCTGTAATGAGATTATGCTTTTGTAAAGGTCCAGCTGAGCAATGAACAGAAGAGAAAGATTAAAGGCCAGTGTCTGCAGACGAATCTAGCTGAAGAAGTACATTTGAAAAGTGTGCATCAAAAGGATGAACTATGATGGTTAGATAATTTTATTGCTAAGCAATACAGTTTGATTAAAGAAGGTAAAATACTAATGCCACATGACTTAGGCCCTGACAAGTTTCGCCGCAACTTCAAATTTGTATACAACAGATCGTTCAGTTTTTTAACATAGACAACCATGTGAAGCAAGAAAGAAAGTAGAAATTTTGAAGTCCATTTCTGTGTTTTTTATATAATGGTCGTCGCCACTAATTCCATAGTGTTCCCTTTTTCTATCTGATACTTGACACACTGTTTAGCAACGTCGCTGTCATGTAAAGAATTTATCGACACAATGTGTGTGTGTGTTGAAATGATTCATTTAATCAGATTGAGTCAAAACGAATATATATTGAACTGTTTTGCGCTGACAGTATCTGTAGACGTTTTTTTGCAATAGTTTGCAAGTTGAGCGTCCGTGGTTGAGTGATACTAGGCCCATTATATACGCCCATCTAATTTAGTCAGTTTTAATGAATCCATCGTTTAATGCTAGTCATCAACAAGTCCCGCAAGTACTGGAAGTTTGTTTTGCGAAAGGTTTCATGTAATGAGCTACTAAAATGCTTTCGTGTACAAAATTCATTTACATATAATTTGAAAGGAACAAAAATCTGTTGTACACCTGAATCTGTGTTGTCCTGTACGTTCACAAGAAAATTGGCAGAAACTTAAGGTACTTGAGGTAAAACTACTCGAGAGTGTCTGAAACCCTAGGAGTTTGACAGTTTAAGAGGAAGTAGTTTGAAATGAGAAAAGAAACCGGGTCACATTCAAATAAGTATGTGAGGAGAATTACTGTTGTCAGGCACCAATTGTGAAGTATCTCTCCAGTCCCGAAGTCGTTTGGAGAAGTTTTGTTAATTCTGATATAAACGTTTCTCGCACCATATGTGAATAGAGAAGAAGAGAGGAGATGTGAACGAACAGGCTTGCTACGCTTCAATATTTTAAGCTTCAGAGTCACTTCTGCCTCCGACGAATGGTCGTTTGAACCTCTGCCACTGATCATTCGGATGCCGTCGTCTACAGGGTCTGGTCGAAGCCAGCTGAAATGTTTCTAGAAATGTTCCGCCAAGCTGTCAAGTCCGTGCGATTGGGTAGTGATAAGTGAACCATGCTTTTCACATATGGTCTCACACTGAATCGACAGGAAGTAGAATCATAGATAAACATATCATCATGAACACCTCGTTAGTGTAAGATAATGCATATAAAAGAAGTTACACAATCATATGTTGGATTGGATTAGGTAGGTTCAAGAACGTAGCCAAGAAACATCCGCCGTAACCGTATCTCTATAGCCCTCCAGTATGTTAACCGTCGGCGAAAGATGTGCAATGCGTCCCAGTTTGAGCAGAATGTAGCTGCTACCAAGTGCTATCAGCTCAGTAGTGTGCTGTTGTACAACATCTAATGGCTGTTCAAGAGGTCGCATCTACTTAGTAAGGGAGATCTGGCAGCGGATCTTATCCTATATAATACTTTAGTATCCAGGAGTTGGGACGCTTTGGTCAAGTGTGTAAATCGGATGGTCTAACGGGTTGAAGCATTTTTCATCAGCAGGTGAAATGTGCTGTTGTAACTCAAATTTCAATTAATCAGTGTAATTTGAAAAAACAAATTGGTGAACTTGAATGAACAGTAAAGCGCATTGTGTATACACACACTTGTCTGTTGAAATAGTTACTCGGACCCAATGTGAATACTATTGTGCTCGGCGTGAAGGTTAAACTAGGCGATCTGTTTAAAGCACGTTCACCTAATGTGAGTATGTCATGCGCATCCAGGCCTATATACCGCCGAACTGGGTAGGATTTTAAAGGTCCGTCACAACAAAACGATGAGTACTCAGAATTTTAGGATTAAATCGATTATTGTGTGTCATTTTGAACTGATTGAAACGATCACATACTATAGAACAGAAGAGCAGTCCAAAACCTGTTTGTTGCTGAGCAGCCAGTGAAAAAGTTTGAAAACTGATCCCGATAAAATTATAAAATCCCTCCAATGGCTCATATCCTTCAACTACATAGTTATTATGTATATGATTCAGCCATACTGAAAGACGGCATCGCACGACAAACGCGCACATCACTGTGAGAACAAACACAAGGGTGTGGACATGGTGTGGATTCGTCGATGAAGCAAAGGCAAATGAACATTCAAAATGATATCATAACTAAACTAGTGAAAGTGGTTTGGTTCTGAGCGAGCAATGTCAGGAAGGGCAGCGTCGGGCGGAAAAGCTTCTACACAGATTCATTTCAGTTTACTGAAAGCTGTTACATGATTACAGAGGTTAAAGTCCGATGTTTGTTGTAGTCAGATTGAAAATAAAGGAGGGCAGTGTTCACTTGTAGATAGAAAGTAATGGACGCACTGCCTTTCGACTAACATCTGTTGATAAAAAATGTCACGCTGTAAAAACTAAGGCCTGAGTTGGCCATCCTCACGTTATATTTAAGAAAAATTCGTAAGAATATTCCCGTATCAAAGGGTGGAAGTATCGACTTTCTGCTAATGGCAAGCATCCATCGATGTTTACGGGGGATAGAGACGTAGCTGATAAAGATTGCAATGAGTATGTGAACTTTTATGCCTAGAAGCTGACCAGTATATTGAAAGAAGGTATTGCAATACATCTTTCAAGCTTCCGAACGGCATTTTGTTGACCAAGAGACAGTTAGTTCTTTTATACCAAAGGTAAACTTTCCTTCCCTAAGCCAGTATAAACAACAGATTTATATTGTTACTCGTTAACCAACGAGCTCAGGGCACGTATTTTCTCAAACAAAAAACAATGGTTCACGTATTACTCTCTGTGTTCAGAGAATGAAGCACTCCATCCTTAGAGTGATTCACGATATCTAGATAAATCTGACAGCAAAGCTCCTCAGTATTATTGTTCAACATTTATGCACGAAAATCATTTTCTACAGCAAAATTGTGCAATCTTAGATATTTATAACGGGATAATCTGAGTCGGTACTACTTAAGAGTCGCATTAAGAGAACTTTTGAAACCCAACTGAAACAAAATAGTTAGACGTTGTTAACTTTTTCTCCCTGTGAGTCAAAAATATACTTTTTGCGATTTATTAACGGAGTTTTTTGTTTAGCTAGTTGAAAGCGCGGGTGCCAGGTTATTATCCCCAACTACGATT
Source organism: Paragonimus heterotremus (assembly GCA_013368495.1). NCBI lineage: Eukaryota > Metazoa > Platyhelminthes > Trematoda > Plagiorchiida > Troglotrematidae > Paragonimus > Paragonimus heterotremus. The sequence goes on along the minus strand of LUCH01000015.1, from coordinate 421,658 downwards.
TATAATGATATGCGGTAATGACACGTGAAAAGTAAACACAGTGTAGAATAATTTCGTGAGAAGTTGCAAGATATTTGACGGCATTGTGACAAATTTAAGTGAACCTTAACATGCTCATAGTTGGATTAGTAGTTTAGTGGTTAGCTTCCTAAGACTGATCGTTCTATTAAACTTACCTGTTCAGAGGAAGTTGAGAATTATTGTGAAGTTCCGGAAGAGAACCGAAAGCCCATTTCGAGTGTTTTGGTTTGAAGTGGACAAATAAAATGCCGTATCCGATCGTAAGTACTGGCATAGGATGCGGATAGTATTCCATTTGTAACAAGCCTAATTCAATACTACTTACTCTCTCGTTGTTCGTTGGCATGGTGATAGTATCTCGAAAACATACGTTCACCAGTCTCTACTTTTGATCCATACAGTACTTTATGTTCACTTGGATTATTCCACACGTTATAAGAAAACAGTACTTGAGAACAGCTTAACTTCATCTTTTTCCTCAACCGGACGCACACACTATCCAAGCTGCCCCAGACTTGTATTCAAATTTGCGCTGTATTGTTTACTGCAACCTCAATAAGTAAAGAATAAATTTTCCACCCTTGTCCCTAGCGTGAAAGGTGTTGACCTTCTATAGCTCTTGGTGGTACTAAATTTATCTGTGTGGACAAATGACTGCCATACATCTCACTGTTACGGAATATTTGAGTTTAAGAAAGTGATCGAAGCAAAAAGCGATTGTGGTTCTTTCATAAATAACAAAATGATTAGTAAAGAGTTTTCAAACTATGAAGGTGTCAAACGCGATTTATTAACATCCCGATAACTCTTGTCCTTCTCTGTTACAGTAAGCTAATGTTGATCATGTGGAGTTTGCCATCTGATCAAGGTCAACATAAGTGAAGCCACGTTATCAGTGGAACAGTCAGTCGGCAGACCTGAAGGTGCAGGTCAGTTGAAAACGACTGAAGTACATGTCACGATGCCATCGCATGATGAGAACACGGTTGTAGGGCGGAGGTAATTTTACGCTGGATTGCCTTGGTTTTCGTTTGTGATGCATTGATGTCATCGCATATTCACTAGATTGAACTTGATTTCTCGCTAGTCATCTACACTGTTGGAGTCATGTGCGTTATTTTGCTGGGAATGCTATGGCGTGATCAGTGTAGCCACTACTAGAATACTCGTTCATAACTAATTGTGGGTGGGTGTGCTGATAGGGGTTCATCACAATGACTGAGCCACCACTGATAAGTGATAGCATCGATCCTTTTCATTATCGATGTGCACACTATACCCGACAGGTATAATGAAATAATAATAGTCGTTAAGATAATAAGACGCTGATTGTAGCTGTTTTTATACGTCGCGAAACATAACTGACCGAAAAATCATCAGTTGATGTGCTCGGTAGACCACTTTTTTGCAAGAAATAAACATTGTTCGATGTAACGAACTTCGCCGTCAACATTCCGACGAACTTACAGGCACCCGGTCACAAACTCACACACTTTGAATTAAGTTTCCCAGTAGCCTTCCACATTTCCGCCTCAGGCAGCGTAAATACAACCAGTTCATTGTACCGTTCAGTTGTCAGATTATCTGCATGTCCAGCCATGAAGTCTGGTTCCAGACCGGCTGCACGCAGCTATCGCCCGCGACAACGAACTGAGACAAATTTGACCTAACACGTCGTCATTCTCAATGTCTGATAGACAAGTGGGTAGAGACAACCACGTACATAGAATAAATTAGTGAATCCGGTGCCCAGAAATCCGACGTGCCTTTGGGAATTGAAGGTATCGATTTTTAACAGCCATCAGAAGCATTTACATTTGCAATCTGTAGAATCCCATGGAGCGCAGTTTGTAACAAAACATGATACTTGTAGGGAACGTGTTACGTCCCGCATTCGGCCCAATTCCCTCGGTAAACATACGTACGGACATGTTGTCCTAGGTAGTAACCACCTAACCAAATTACGTATGATTCATGTGTTTCCTGTCAACCTAAGTCACACGGCCTTTGCATTGTGATTGTATAGATTTCAAGATAGAGCAGATTTCTATAGAACAAACGATTGAAATCTAGATATAATTTTTGAACGGGTTGTCCACGCCGATCTCGGTAAAGCTGAAAATCGCTTTCATCACGTCACCTACATTTGGATATAGTGGCCAAAGGTGACATTTTGCCAGGGAATGAAATGACACAGCCCATTAGCATTACAGAAAAACGAAGACGCGCTGAGACATGCTTATATTTTAGGGAGTATGGTTATAAAACGTCGCAGCAGAGTCCGCAAATGATGTGGTGTGCAAGAAAACACAGCATGACATGCTTCAGATTCTGTGGAAAAACTGTTAGTTTTAGATTCATCTTCTGATCACTTGTAACTCTGTCTTCATGAATACGACTTTTGTCACCCATCGGGTGGTGAAAAACTCGTCGTAATAGAATTGTTAGCTGGGGAACTGTCGTAGTTTTAGCTTGATTATTTGCACTGACCAGCACGTGGTGGATTCCAGCGCAGCGTTATCTTTCGGGCGCTGAAATGTTTACAGAGACTACTGATGGATACTAGGAGATTTGGTTCTTATAATTCGAAATTCACTCATATGTGATCGCACGGTTTACATTCATGTAGACTTTCCGGACAGCCCTTCCTGAAAGAAACACGCAACACTTGTTCCGCTCCTGTTCCGGCTCGTTCGTAATGCTTGTCCTAGCGACGGCCATGTTCAACACCCTGCCAATGACTTCACACTAGGCACGCGCAAAATGTCATCTGAACGCTCGGCCTCTTTCGCTTGTGTGTAGTGCTCAGATCGCCTAATCATCTAGAGGGATGAGAAGAAAATGTTTAGTTAACTCCGAACGATGATCCGACGGTTGAGACTTTCTGCAAGCTCATATCACTGAAATCATTAAACTACTTCAACGATATTTTGATCATTGATATATAGCAGGGGATCTGGTTATTATAAGTTGAATGTCACTGAAAATTGGTTTCAGCTTACGGGGAGGGGGGGTGAAATTCGAGTATAGTGGTTTATTTCGACAGTGATTGACTGAAGAATCTATGTGAATATAACAGCTGCGGTCAGCTGTAAATGATGTGTCTTCAGGTTAGGCTGGTAACTGTTTGGGTTTTACACTATCTTATGTATTATCTTATTTGCTTGAGGTGGACATTAGTGCTTTCCAGGCCCAAGGTCTACAGTATGACAAATCTGATTGGTTAGCCTTTAACTGTTGTTCTATTACTGACATGTGAAAGTCTTCTAAAGTCGGTCCTCGTGTATTTTGTATGACTCCACCTATTTCGTAGTATGACCGACTGAAGAAAGGACAGCTGACTCTTTTTATGAACAACAGTAACGATTCCCCTGAGGCAGGCAAAAAAGTGTGATTTGTTACAATGACCTCGTGTAAATAATCACACGTTTCGTGCAGCATGACATCCCTTAGCATTGAATACAGCAGGACAACTGCGATTGCTGGCATGAATGACGTTGTCTCTTACACTGATTCCTCCCAAAGGATCATGGATGAATTATGTCTGAAGTCTCCATTTCAATGAGGCTAGGATGACAACCGACCAGCATGCCATTCTATGATAAGGGTGGTTCGTCATTACCAAAATTGGTCTTAGCTTCTTTTGAGTACTGCTGTCCTCTGATTGATCGTCAACTGCTGAGTCACACACTATCCCATCAAAGACCCGCAGAGGGAAGAGAAGTTTCAGGTATCATCTTGTGCGGACGTTTATTTCAGTGATATCTCCATTACTGCCTGTTCACTGGAACTTCATTTGGTTATTCGTTTTTGGTTTCGTCTGCATATACGCATCTCTGTTTAAAATATCAACAACAGGCTACTCATCCTCCCCAAAATATTACTAGAGGTCTTGAGTCCTCTTCTGTCAACGTATGTGGGTGCGGCTACTTGAAATCGTGTCGATCGTTGATAGTAGTTACGCTAAACGGATCACGTATATCAGTGAGTTTGGTTTTAAGCCAGCTTAGGTCATCAATACTATTTGATTGACAGTTTGATCAACCATTTCTCCAGAAGGTTTTCAGGCTTGTTTCCAACTTAAATATGATTATGTCCATGACACGAAAGTTTGTAAGCTAATTCTGATGAATCAAGTTTTACTGAAGATTAACTTAATAAGTACCTACGGAGATTCATTTGAATTTGGTCTTCAGTGAACTAAGTATGTCACTTTCGTAAACAAGTCAAACAGATCCTCTTTGTACAATCTATCATTTCATCACAAAACAGCGGGTGTCAGAATTTCACGGTGACAATTTTCGGACGACGAACAAAAATCGAAGTTGTTGGACAAGGTCAGTATCATGTACATATAAGCAGATGTAATGTAGGGGAACATAACTACTAAACTGTGCTTATTGCCTTTTCCTTGTTGTCTCGCGATGGATAGAACATTTCAGAGTTCCAGCTAGAAAACGGAATGTGTTATCTGACTGCGTTTCAGCACGGAATGTGATAGAATTATGTGCTTGATTGAGTGTTCGTACAGTCTCTGTTTGATTTTTGCCTGAGGTCAGTAGAGACAAAATATAATCTGCGGATGAAACAATTGGTCCAAAATTATTTTCCCGCGGTTTTGTTCTCTTAAACAGAAACGTAACCTTGTTCAATGTCTTGCCAGCAGAGCTAAGAAAATCCGTTCTACAAGGACATTAGAACAAGAATTTATAACAATCGTTAGTGTTGTAAGGAAAAATGACTAGTCCGACCGCTTTATAACCTGAAACATGATCGCTGTCAAATCACGTGACAAGGTTGCCACAGTGGAAGGGAAAGTAATCTTCATCCGTCTAATGTTCAAGATTGATATCGTGACAAAAAGACCGAACAGTTGACTGTACCAGAGCGTCAGACGTTCCTACCCGGCGGCAAATTTACGGAATCACTGATTTTTTTGATCCCGGAAAACGAAGTGCATATCATCAATCAATCCATGTTTGTGTATTCCTTCTCCTGCTGCTGTCCAACAGAATCTGTAAGTCGGGTGGTTAGGAGCTCTTCTAAACGAATCAAAGAAAATCACCCTGCCAGGTTTGGGACCGATTTGAGTGAATCCGTTAACAGCTCAGTAGTTACATATGTTGCTGATACTGAACTTATATAAACTTAATTTTATAAATGCTATAACCATTATTTTTTTTATTTTCCTTTGCGTATTTTTTTTATTGTCGCTAGCATTTTGTTGCAATTGGTCCCAGTGAAGTTTACCGAACATTCATTGGAATACATCAAGCAGATGATGCCACATTACATAGTTTGATTGATCTATCTTTTGAAATTGTTAGGTGATAACTGGCTATTTGTTGAAAACATCTACTTCCATAGCTAGCTTAGAGAATCATTTGGTGATTTTTCCGTCGAAAAATAACATTAGGATGACTGCTTCATATGTTGAGGTTTTTCGTAGAGTTGAAAAACGTTAGCTGACGTATTTCTCGTAAACTTTTCAGACGAGTTTATAAATGACTGAATGCCTGCACCGAAGTCAATTTCTAACATAGAACCGCCGAGGAGTTTGAGAATTGTACTCCACTTTGTTACGGTATCTCTGTATTTTATCGACTGAAGCAGTTTATGAAATAGCGGTTTCGATTTTTGTAGACTAACTCAGTGAAAATATTTGTTTGCAGTTCCTTTGAGTAAAATACAATAGAATTTTGCACAAGTTCTAGCATAAACTACTGAATAAAAGTATAAGGGTTGATTGTTCGACAAATTACTTCAGCTGTTAGCAGATATCTACTGCCCCTCTAAGCGACCCAAGCCTGAGCTGTTTTGGGAATCACAGACTTCAGTCATATGCAAACGTTTAAGTTGTTTAGATAGGTTCGGACTATAAACATTCGTTTGAACATGGTTAACCTAACTACATATAAGTTGTCACCTTAGCCTGTACATTTTGGTGTGAAATTCAACACACTCGCACTACGGATATAACGGTTGAATTTCAAATTCTTGTGTACGGAGATATGCTCAAGGTTAAGAAGTCTACAGCTGAATTTCAGCGGTCCTTCTCCAAAAGAGCCAGTTGGAAGGTCCAGCTGAATGTAACAGATATGATCAAAGGTGAGTGATGATCAAAGAATTACAAGTAAGTCCACTTATTTTTTATCAACTGTTTTCCGTGTTCGGGCGAGAACTGAAGATAGATCGTTGGAGTTTTCAAACAACATTTAACACGTTACAATGTCGCCGAGTTCGATGTATATGAATGTATATGTTGATCAGGTGGTCAACATTCTAGAATTTTGTTGGCTAATGTAATATGATGGCAAAGATTATCATGTTGGGCTTTTTGTTCAACTGAGTTGAGTGCTTGTGTTGCTCCAAAAATGGACCTTTGTGTACGGGAAAGCTGTACTACCCGAAACTTGGCAGTTAAGTAGTTTTGTGACAACAAGTTCAGTAGGTGGCCTAGTTCATCAAATTCTGTCGAGACCGCTTACACTTGTGTTCAGTTAACCACTGAATGTTAGCTGACGTGTATGGATTGGAACTGTGTGTGATATAGTCAAGTGAGATTTCCCTTGCTGGTAAACGCACTATGGCGAAAATATGTTTGTTTGGCACCCGTAAAGAGAAAGCATGTTATATATGGTTTTACGTTGGCGATGTGTTTCGTAGACCAGTTTAGACAAGTTGAGTTTTTAATATCATTACTGTGATACCAGAATTGTTTCGTGTCAGTGGTATCGTGTCAGTGGTTATCTTATATATTCGGCGTGCGTTCAGAGTATTGTTATCTTTGTGGATTTTAACAAGTAAGTACCATAAATATTTACCTCTGCTTACAAATTGTGATATAGAGCGGATCTTGGCCTGTAATACCTGTTACAACAGAAGTCGAGGTCTTCTGAAAGTAAATATACTGTTACTAACTTAGGTGACAGTAAAATTGTTTTGAAAATTTTTTAACTATCTCTGGTTCAGTTTAAATTCGAAATACGAAACCATTAGATGCGCATGAGATTATTAACCCAAATTTCGACACTTACCAAGTCAACTCAGCATAATAATCAGTCCTAATGGTCTATGAAAATAATGTTTTTTGTTCCTCGTTCAGTGCAAAGAAAAACATTGGCTGTCACATCCTCCCAGTTACTAACTAGAAGAAAAGTCTACATAGATATGTTAATTTTACTGAGAGTCCCATGGACCACCACCAGCTAACTGTCGTCACCAAGTATAAAGCATGGTACATTCGTCATCTCTGATGTATCGAACACCTTTTGGGAATAATTTAAATCAAGGTGTTCGCAAACTAAAATGCTTCAGGTAAACTAGGATCAGACGTGCTAGGTATGTCCATAAATCATACAATTTTGGCGTTAAAACCATAGATGACTGCAAATGGTAAGAAGAATTTGGAAAATGGTGTTGGTTTTCAGGTTCGTTCAGTTGTATACCATTACATGGATAGACAAGCTAGGACACATCATTATTATCTGAAATTGATGTAGCATCTACAAGAAATGTTAACAGCATCGGTACTCAGGTAGTCCTACTACTCTCCAGACATACTGGCCTCATCAGGCTCACTGGCAGTGTATTATAAACATCAAAGGATACGCGTTATTTGCCCGGCTTAATAACATACTGACTGGAAAGAAGCACCGACATTCAAATGGAATGGCTAATCCGTAGGCATAATGTCTTCTTGTTCAGTGTATGCTTATTGTTATTCGACGCAATAACCTTATTCTGTCGTCAGTATTTACTCGGTTGACTGATGTGAATCTGTGCTGTGATGGCACTCCCTTGATGTTTGATTGGTTTTACATCTCACTTAACCGTCTTTTTGACACCCTCCTGCAGGTTCCCCTTTTGCGTCTAGCCGGGTGTTCATTTACTTATTCTTACTGACCGTTAGCTTGTATGTTTGTCGGCTGTACAGGTTTACATATCATATATTGGCATTGTGCATATCAACGTTTAACATCAAATTCCATTCCCACTCTTTTTTTACATCAGCTTTCTGTGTATGGATTAAGGATGATATAATAACCCACCAGTGGTATGGTAGTGTACTAAACCACACCCATAGCATTGTGTTATCCAAATTCTCTCGAATAGATGTTTGTTAAACTAAAAATTTAAACATTTTGGTCACATTTACAAGCACATAAAGTCCACATTTTTTGTTCACAAATTATTCATCCAAAAATGGTTTGATTAACCAGGACCAGTAATACCGTGACCTAAGTCGCTACTATCTTTCAAAGAACACAATTTTGAAAAACCACATATACACTGTTAAGCTCACCGTCAGTTGACTCAGTAAGGATAACCCCAAGTTATTATCAGTTGGTGTCAATCCACGTTTCACCCACCCCAGTTTCCCAGTCAGACGTGCTGCAACTCGGTCCACATGAAGGGCGCTGTTAGTAATGTTACAGTTGCAACACTCCTGAAACTTGAAGTAGTATATCGTGTAAGTTTCGGGTCAATAACTGAAGGCATTTGGGGGACAACACTGATCCTATTGACTACATTTTCATGCGTGTTCACTCACAGTCAGAAGTAAATGCACCTGTACGGATTTGGTCATTGGAATACTGCGACAAGGAAGTCAGACAAACTAAGGTATATATAGGTCTGATCAGGTTGGATCCATTAGTACAAACCAAGTTGATAGCTGTTTCGACACAATTTCCGTTTTTATGAAAACAATTTGTCAAAGCATGGCACGAATAATTATGTTTCACAGTGATCTGTATCCGGTTAAAATCATAGTATTGACATACAAAAATTAAAACGCAGAGCTGGAAAATTGTTGTCTGGTTACTTAGTCATAACACAGTTTACAATTGGCTATGCACCACTGCCCTTACCAAAAACTCTGTATAGTTAACAAGGGCTAATGTTTGCAGTAAATGTGAGATCACAAACAGTCAACTGCACACATGAAAGTTACTGGCAGTGTGGATTGATCAACAAGAACGATAAATGTCCCATCTGGCATTTCCGTCAAAGTAATTAGTGGGTTATCACACATTTCGTGTATCAATCAGGAGATAACTGATCAATAGCCGCTCATTCAGTCAGAGGGACATACTGATAATTACAAGAGTATAGAGGAGAATTATTGTTTGAAAACGGACAAACGCAGTAGTCAATATACACTAGGCCTTCCAATGTAATCGATCAATTCACTTATTGTAGAGATTTTTGTAATAACTGAAGCTGTCGTGAGGTTTTGTTCTAAAATCTTTATGAGGAGTGATTTTGAATGTTTCATTGGTTCACTCAACTAATATGTAGTAAGTTTCAGGAAAGTAGGCATAAACTGGAACGCACTTAGAGAAAGTGACTGGAATAAAATCAGATAAAGGAATTGACATAGAAGAGAATTTCGCAGACCAGTACATTTCTCTGAAGAAGTCTGAGCAAGACAATCACGACATTATCACTCGTAGAGGAAAATATCTGGTATTGATGCAGTGGTACCAAAGTTACAAGAATACGAGTTGCTTTCCTCAAAATCCTCGTGAGGTGGATAGTTACTCAGTGATTGAGATAGGTCACTAGGCTTAGGGCAACGTCAGGTGGACGAACGAGTGTACTGAACACAAAATCCGACATGCCATCTTATTACGACCGCTTCAGTGATCACCAGTAATCCTTGATTCAGAAAACTTAAAGGAAACTTAAATATACAGATTTAGTCAATACCATAAAACAGGTGATCAAGAAGTTACTGGTGACGATGGACACTGATTTATTTGATCGCTTGAAAAAACTTACGTTATCCGCTAAGTAGATGCATACATCAAATTAGACATACGTGTTTCTGTTCAGGAGCAGAGGTGCCTGTCATTATGGCGTACGTAACTTTGTTCATAGTTGCACATAACTTAACAAACACAAACTATGGTAACTCCCACGAGCTGCTGTTCTCAAATTGGAGGTCCGGGACGCTTCCGAGTCCGAGCAGTCACATGAGTTTAGCTCATTCTGATGTTCGTCTAGGTAAATTAGTGTCATTATCCCATCGTTCTATGAACAGTGGAATCAACTCAACCTGTGGACCCTTCTCCTCCTTATACTTACTACTAGAATCGAAGTTTCCTTGTACCGTGTTTCTCCAATGACCTTTTAGGAAAGTAGTAAGATAGTGGAACAGACCTAATGAGGTTAAGTACTTCTGCGAGACTATCCTGTATACTGTTCCATCTTTTTTTATTATGACTGCGTATTCATCGGTGTTTTTGTGTTTGATTACCATAAACCTAGTGAAGTTCAAACGTTGACCATACAGCACAAAGTTCCAACAAGCAGCTGCTTGAACAGAAAGTTGTTCCAATGAAATATAAAAAAGTACACGCAATATCGAATGATTTATTGTCCACTTAAGTCGGCTGGATATCAACGTGATACCAAACTATTGCCTTTAACATGTTAAGGTGAAGTTAAATGCAGCCAAAGAATCTTGGCATTTTTCATGCAAATATGAAGGAAACCACTTAGTCTGTTCTGCGAAACTCACAAATGGCACTGAAGATGCAGTATGTCTAGCGAATCTTCATGAAAGTACGACGGAATAAGAAACAAAGTTGTCAATTATAATGGACGGTTATGTTCAGTTTGAAATAATGGGACCGCAGTAACCATTCAATGCATGAAAACGGGAGTTCGTATATTGTGAAATAGTAACATTTTGAGTTGAGTTCATTACTTCTAGTGCGAAATAAGTATATATTATTTAGAAATACATACAACAAGAAAAATTTGAACTAACTAACCAAACTAATTGCAGTCATTTGCGCGCTAATCAGGCACAAAAATCGATGGAAAAGAAATTGATTTTGTCCGTATTTGCAGGGCATAAAACGACTAGCCGATGTTGGCTGATAAGCGTTATTCCAACAATCATTAATAGGTTCTACTCAACACAACATAACCATATCTTGAACAATCCAACTGGGTCAAACAAGCGACTGGATGTTAGAATCAGACTGGAGACACGTGAATCCAGGTTCTTCATGCAGATGGAACATCATGCGCAACTGATCGCAGCCGTTACGTTCCCATAGATATTCCAGTGGACTCCTTTCGAAAAGAAGCACTAGACTGGAATTTCGCACTAATCAGAGCTCGTCAGTAGTGCCTGTCCTTGCCACACCTGGGAATAGAACTACGGCCATGCTTTCACGAGGCAACTGCGTGGACCACTGCAATGCTGACTTCAAACTGGGCACGACCAAATTATCATATCTACTACATCTCTACTATAGCTACTTTCGCCTGTCGATAATGATCAGGTTGCTCGATCGCCTCGAGAAGAGACATTAAGTGTCTTGTTAACCGCAATTGATCGAACCCTGGCTAGGACTTCTGTCCAAGTTAAAATCACAGAAATCATTAACTTGTTGAACGGCATTTTGATTGTATTCTGAGTTTATTATACCCCTAAAATAGTTACAGCAAATCAACTGGAGGGAGTGCTGTCTGTCTTTTAAACACACTGATGATAAACGGTTCAGCTGAAAAATCCGTTTGAATCCAGAGAAAAACCGAAGTTGTTAGCTGTTGCTTAGATATAATTAATGTATTTCTGCAAATATAATTCAAGAGTGATCACCTTATCAACAGCTTAAGTTTCAAACTGGCGACAATGTTGCGACGCACGTGTCAAGACGCTTAGTTCCATATTCGGTTGGGAACTAAGAATTTGATACTAACGTAAGGATACACACCCACCATAGAAAGCCCCCTTCCAAGTAATGGATCAGTCAAATCACTGTTACAACGAACATAACAGATCGTTGTTTGCACCAGTATATGACAGAGCACATTCGCAAGTGGCCACTAATTGCAATATTAGAAGAACGACCTGTTGACCGTGACCAAATCGAGAAAGCTGGATTCATGTATCTCCAGTCTGATTCTAACATCCAGTCGCTTGTTTGACCCAGTTGGATTGTTCAAGATATGGTTATGTTGTGTTGAGTAGAATCTATTAATGATTGTTGGAATAACGCTTATCAGCCAACATCGGCTAGTCGTTTTATGCCCTGCAAATACGGACAAAATCAATTTCTTTTCCATCGATTTTTGTGCCTGATTAGCGCGCAAATGACTGCAATTAGTTTGGTTAGTTAGTTCAAATTTTTCTTGTTGTATGTATTTCTAAATAAAATTTACTAATTCTACGTCAATGGCTGATAACTATGAACCAGCACATTCACATTCCATAAGATATATTTTCTCAGGATTTTGGTAATTGTCTTCCACTCGTTGACCATGGTGATTTTTCAAAGTTTCATTCGATCAAAAAAAACAGGTTGCTGTTTTGGCTAGCGGTCGACGACGTTTTCATCATATTACTTTACCCGACGCTTCGCAAAAAATAATTTTGTACTAAACTACGTTCAAAATCGCTTATGGCTTGTGCACTGATTTGAGGTCTTTTTTACCCAGGCTCATTCAAGTGGAAGCCATAGAACTGATTATTCCTCTTGTTATAGACCTTAAATGAACCTAAGATTTTGACAGCTGAGATATAAATTCCCATAGGGTTTTTGTTGCATATACATGTTTATTATCGCACTAGGAACGTAGCACTGGTCGCAACATAATCATAACTTCTACTCACGTAATCGCTGTTGTTTATGGTTATTAACCACGGTGCGTGGGTGTTTTGATGAGAGATTGAATTAGCGACTGGTACCAGTTACCCTTCGACCAAGTCTAATTGGTCGAATCAGAATTTCTAATTTCACTATACCTGCTGAGCGATGTTTCACGTTGGTGCCAAAAGATATGAGTGATGTTCCACCCAAAATAGTACGCTGGTGTCTTCTGATTTTCGATGTATTGATTCATTTACACTTGTCTTTCATGAACGTTTGCTCAAAGAGTGGACCTCAATCACTGGACCCAACGCAATCCTGATTTCAGAACAGGGACTGGAAACTTCGCATTATCTGTTATCGTTTGATCGAACTCCGTTCATCATTAACAATTCCCACAAATTATGATTTTAATATGGAAACTGTAAGTGTAGGTAGATGGAACTTTATATTTTTGGGGTTACATCCGTCACACTATGTGCAAACTCTGATCCGGACAAGGATATGCACTACTGATGAGCTCTAATAAGAGCGAAACTCGAGTCTAGTGCTTCCTTTCACAGTGGGCTAGCTGAAAAGTTTATCTGAATGCGAAGGCTGCGATCAAGTATGGAAGGTGTTCAATTTTGGAAGAAAAGAATGACCAGCGGATTTGAGAGTGTACTAAAAACTTGCTGTTAACCACAGCCGAGCTTAACATGCACAAGTACATACGCATCTATAGAATAGCTCGAACTCCTGTTCATTTGAAATAAGATGAATGAACTGGACTAATCTTCAGGTACGATTTCCAGTCTCATCTTTATCAGTTTATATGTAGCCAATATAGTCAAGGCTATCTAAAGCAGACTGTCAATACGATATGTGGCTCAAATGGGAGTCACAGACATTCAACTTGATGTCTTCCAGTGGCCTGCGAAGATCTGGCTGCAAAGACACAGTGTAGTAACCGCAACCGTCTAAATCGACTGATGTGTGGATACTAGTATCAAGTATCGAATAAAGACATTTTATGACATGTGACGTTTACTTTTGGCATTTGGCGGTTCCCCCATAGGCACTACTATCTGGTTCAGACCTTCATTCAGCATTCGAATTCATCCGCGAGTTCTTTGCGTTGCCTAACTAGTTTGTTTCTTTAGGTCTCAAAATATGTAATGGTATTTTAATTTAAGTACGAAGAATGCTTCTTCCGACGATCGTGGATGGAACATCCAGTGTTGCGTGCTACGATCATTCTATGGATCTTAAGTAGCGGTCCTATACCCCTGTCTGCAGACCAGGTTTATCGGAAGCTTCCATAAGTTGCTCACATTAAGAAGTTGTTACAGAAGAAAGAATATATTACCAATACCGACTTTGTTGAAAAAACATGAATAAAACAGAGGATGCCACATGTATGCTACTGTCCAAAATTAGTGCGTCTACTCTTATGGGGTATGTTTGATTCAGTTTTTGTACTAAAACAGCTATCGAGACTGAGTCGACTGTCAGGCTTTTGTGTCCATTTCAATTGTATAATTTCAGGCTGCAACAGTTAATGTAAAATGACATGCAAGTCCACTAGTAACAGTGCCGTATTACATACAAACAGCTAACGTCATCTGAAATGTTCAATGTTGTGAACTATTACTTCATTATACCTGACGTCCAGTGCTTGTACTAGAGAGCTGAATCGAATATAGTAGAACTTCGATCAACCAACAGGGAAAATGAACCGAAAACAAACCACTCAGCAGAAGCGTAATTGGAAGAGTAGATACTGGTGTAGGTGTTGGATAGTTTCAAATGCTGGCTTAGCACTTTTGTAATCACTAAATTGGGCTAGTAAATGCACGACTAAGGAGTTAAACAATATTTTGGTGCTATTGGTTTGATAACAGTTAATACTCAGCGAAAAACAAATATTTCAGCACATTATGTGGAAGTAGGCCGTTTTCGGTTCAATTGCACATAGTGGTTTTATTGAATAGAGTAGTTACCTGGTGGAGCCAAAAATGGGCAACATACGGCGCTGGTAAGACAGTGTGGCTTCGATGAATTAAAAACAGTGAGCAGTGATCGGTAAGCTTGAGTAGCGTTCACTTATTGGAATAGACAAGTGGGAGTAAATGATTACTTGGAGCCCAGTGACGTTCGCAAATTAGCTTTAACCCTCAGCAGCCTACAAAAACAAGCTGGACAGACTTCGCCACAATTTCTTTAGTTGCAAATGAAGAGAGCATCAAGTTTCCAAAAATAGTATGTTATAATACACTTGTTACACAAAAAAGCATACCTAATTCTTCGTACCGTTAAAATTTGGAATTGTACATGCAGAGTTCCACTCTCATCTAGGGACTGTCTAAATAAATCTTACTCAACACGTACGTAAAAATGTTAGGACACAATTCTTTGGTTATATTTAGACTTACATTAATAAACTTGACCAATAGATACCGTACAACCTGTACACTAATTATAGAAATTAATCCCATAGGTTGTTTTAGAGTTTTGAAACAAAACAAATTAAATACACCGTACTAGCTCCAATCAGATAATTTCCGACGCGAATGTTCCTACACTCTTGTAGTAATGTGTTTCGACATGATTGCGGTAAACATTGTTTTGAGAGGTATATCATCTTACTTGTCGATATACTAGGGGGCTTGAACAGTCCGACTATAGATCGCCTACCGATGAATCTCGTTCAACATCGGTTGGTATCACAATACTGTAGCTGTGAGTTGCAGGTTTATTGATAACGTCTGAAACAATGTCGCCGGTAGGATAAAACAATCTCCGATTTGACACAACGCACAGACCTGACCAACACAAGAGGGCGGAATACATGGGGAGTTCAATCGTGTATTATGTCCTGCAAATGTTTATTGGAAGTTAGTTAAAAGCGAACGCTTGTCGTGCTGTTTCTACTAACTTATTTGTTGAAATCTCACGTATGTGGTCGCTTAGTTATTTTCCCTTGAAGTACGGTGTTAATGTGTTTAGCTGGGGTAGTATAACCGGAGCTAGTGTTATTTCAGACATTGCAAACTCACGCGCGGAGTGTTTTGTATGCACAGAGACAAGTGGGATCCTGGCTGTTGAACAGCATTACAGAAAGCCTCCAGTTCAGCCTGATCGAATCATAACAGTTCAGCCCTTTCCTAGCAGTTTAGACATCAGCCTACTTACTAAACATTCCCGCATTTCCGAGGAGTTTAAAATGAATTGAACCTAGGAGAGACTTTTGTATGTAGCTCAAATCCTTTTGACAACATACTGACACGTGGCTTATTCGTAACTTGTAGACTAATACATTTTTCTGTGACAGATAGACGTTACGCTATTCAATAACACCTAGTCTGATATGCACTACTTTACACTGGTTCTCTAAAACCTCACATATAACACTTCTATTCTCCTACTCTTTTGAGGATCAGAAGTAAAGCACGCAGAATGTTTTAAAGCAAAATTGACTTCCATATTTTAATCCTCGGTTCAAATTTCCATCACAGGGCATTGTAAAGATGTATGTCTTGCCGTGATCATACGTTCCCGTGAAATTAAAACTTCACTTGTATGATACCCGTACCAAATTTAGTACGAATGAAGCCAAACAGTTTGG
Organism: Paragonimus heterotremus; assembly: GCA_013368495.1. Taxonomy (NCBI): domain Eukaryota; kingdom Metazoa; phylum Platyhelminthes; class Trematoda; order Plagiorchiida; family Troglotrematidae; genus Paragonimus; species Paragonimus heterotremus. The sequence continues at coordinate 405,416 of LUCH01000015.1, read as the reverse complement.
GCGTCGTGTTTAACATGTTATTGATAAATGGATTGAGAACAACGCAACGTTATGAGCAAGTTGTAATATTCAACGTTTAAACCACCTCAGGTGGCCTTCCTCAGGAGTGTTGTAATCTAAAACTTCAATGTTTTAAGGGTTAACCAAGTGCTGTATGCTTTTCTTGATACCTATTTTTGAACCTTAACATATGCCTCAACTCATTAGGTTGGATGTCGTAAGTAATGAAAACGAATTGAGTAGTGATCTGTAAAACATCCTTTCTCAGTTACGAAGTTGGATAACGTAAACGGAAGACCGGTCTTACAAAATGGTAGTACCATTTCGTATGTTCTTGTCGGTCGCTATACATAACAGCTATGACCACCAAAAATATTTAATCAAATTCAGTTCATACATCAAGTTAGTGTATACACTAATCTGTCACTGATCAAAACCATGGCAGACGGAGGTTCAAGGTCAACAGCTTTTGCATACACGAGAGACTGGCTTGCTACATGTGACAAGCAGCGCCTCGACTTGATGCATGAACTTAATTCGCTTAAATATTTTTGACGCTCATAACTGCTATTTGTAGCAAATGTTGAGTAGTGATCATTCTTATGAATATCTTAACTTCGACAATTTAGCTGGATTACTAAACTCAAGCAATCAAAACGGAACACTGAACACGCTTGAACGGGAAATTGAAAACCAAGTTCAAAGTAGTCCTGCTGACGAATACATTGTTTGTTACTTCGTTGAGAAAACCATGAATTGCTCATGTGATTTATAGACTGATGATCTAGTTTATACTACAATATCCATAAACGTCTTTGAAAACTGTCTGACTTCACCACTGATGTCAAACTTGCTTTACAGATGCTCGATCTTATTCAGTAAGATTCGTAAGTAGCTACTGTGTCTTACGAACACAGTTGTCTCAAATTATCCGCATAGGTTCTTATCAATTCTCCCGAGTACAATACAGAATGTTTGGTTTTTTTTCGGATGTTATTGTACAGAACTACAAACTGAAAAGCATAATATCAACTTGTCAGAGCTATGTCTTCAGTATATCAATTTTTAATAGACTGTTTGTTTTTATTGTATTGTATCGAATATTTTCCGAAGCTATATAATGTCTTAAACGTTTTCATGCCATGAAAGCGTTGATCGCTTACAGTTAGTTTATCGAACTTTTCGTGGTCATTATATGAGCTCGGTTGCTTAGTTCGTTTCGCTTCATTAAAACTAGATAACCATGCTCTACGACAATGTTTTTCTAAACGGGATGCTTTTTTGCAAAAGACTGAAGTTCTGCAAGTTTGGCGATAAAAAAATGAACTTATTGTATCCATTTTGTCATAACTTGACCGAGGACAACTTATCATGTCGCCCCTAACCATCACTTATAGCAACTCACCATTACGTTGAACAATAGAGGCGCCTTTTTGTTTTGCCGGCAAAAGAAGCCGTGATATGAAGGCTATTTTTGCAAGACAGAATTCCCAAAACATAAAAAATACATCACGGAAACCGTACACAGTGTTTTTCGTGGTACATATGACACAACTTCCGGTGCCCACTAAACACAATTAGATCTTAAGGGGAACTTAGAGGAGAAATAAGTTTCTGACTGCAGCGTTATGTTTTCATTCTTTTAAAAGCCCACGATTGCCACCAAGTTCACTAATTAACCTGATGTATTCTACTCTAACCAATACGCAACATTGTTGGCTGAAATGTTTCTTCTATGCACTAATATAATTATGAAGGATTCTTCAGTTAATCGTAGTGATTGTGCGCACAAACAAATTAGTGTTGCTGGTCCATTCTGAAATACAATACCAGTCAAAACACTTTAATGTTGAAAAGAATACCTAACAACATGCTAGCCTGTATGTATATCATCAAATTTTCCGTAAAATTATCACTCAGCCCCATTCTACAAGAAGTGCTAAAGGCAATAAAGCCTGATCATAGTGACTGTCCTGGTTACGATCTAGATTTGGACTCATTCGGATACGCAATACAGACAACTTGTCACATCAGCAAAAACTGGAATTTTATTTTTCGTGTTGAGATGGGACGCCTGCGTATTCCAGTTGAATGTACACACCGCAGTCAAGTCCATAAAACGTTTGTTGAAAATAGCCTGATTCCTGCGACCCATGAAAGTTATTGTTTTGCACCTTATCTAAGTTTGCTTAAAACTATACTGTGTTCAAAGATGAGCAACTAGATAATATTTCTTGCTATTCAGTTTCACTGAAGCTTGAATCAGATTTTCAAGTGTTATTGCTAGCGTTATGTCATCGTTTTCACTGGTAGAAAGGTCCAGTTTAAAATTGAACTTCACCCGATAATGCAGTGCACACGCAACTTTTAATAACTCTCCTTCATTTCATGAATTTCGATAAAATTTGTTGTTTTTCTACTTGAGTATGCTCTTCTGCGTTTATACTTAATGGAGTTTGATCAAACGCTTAACTACTTATGTAGCGTTCTCAATCAGTCCAGTATATCGAAGTTACCCTTCTAGATTGGCTCTTAAGTGAAATTATTCCCAGGTGAACAATAGACTGGTTCTTTCTTTTTTTTTACCACAAATCTCATAAGGTTTCTATAGTAGATATACGTTTCAGCAACACTAAGGACGGTTCATCTTATTTTGGCTTATTTTGACCCCTTATTAGCTCACAATGAACAGTTTTTTCTATGTACACTACCGATCACGGTATCTTGGCTGTTTACCAGTACAGTCAACTTGTTTTCATTGGTAGAAAATATTCATTTTTTCCCATAATACATTTGCTTGGTTTTTATGAACAAATTTCACAGACATTAAAAGAAGTTGGAAAGCATATATATGAAGCACAGGTATAGGCAAACAGTCTGGACAAACATTTTAAATGGTTTTTCCTCATGACAATTTCATTTAACATTTGCAGACGCGTTGACCCACTTATTGTGGACCGTATATCAGACGCTTTGAAAATTAATAAATGCGACCTATCACCAAAAATCACTCAGTCTACTTGGACAGCTTAACAAGTAGAACGGTGCCTTTCTGCCCATTGTGGTCGCTTACATCATCATACTGACATATCCGTTTTTACTAATCTGCTGGAGCATATTTTCGAGATATGCATTACTGTGTTTGGAGTGTGATGTAGTAGTGAAATGTGATACTACTTTGTCTAAAATCAACGGTGCGATGGTCAGCGTGGTCGCATTGAAATCGAGTGCACCTCAGAGTTGACACATTGGCCGTGATAATGATGTGCAAAACTTATTCACCTTGGTATGACTGGAAATCACTGTCAGCGTTTCTATGCGAGAAAAATTCCCCGAAAAGCCCACATAAGTGTAAAAGATATGGCGAGTCCTGAATTATGACCGGGTTATACCAGTTAAAGTCATTCCCATTCTGTTCTGTAATTCTGTCGTGTATTATCGCCCTAACATCCAAACTTCGCTCCGCCCATCAGCACCCTAAAGTAGTGTCCAGCATGTTCAGTTATATCGGATCTTTCGAACCGTTTCGAAAATTATGATTACGGGGTCACCAGTTGGACTTAACACGACAGTTACTTCGACTACTCTTCAGACGATAGGGCAATTTGAGCATTACTCTAAGACAACCAGGGATAAGCGTTCGGACAGTGCAGTTCAGTCGTGTGTAATGTGAGGTCTGTGGCACAGTTGTCAATGCGGCTGCCCCATGAATCGCAGCCGTTGTTGTATTTCCGATCGTGGCAAGGAAATACCCTGCTGAAGAGCTTTCGCAAAAGCGACACTCCAGTCTCGCACTTGTTTTCGAAAGTGGCTGACTGAGATACCTCCGGTTCTATGACGTTACGTTTGTAAACATTACTTGCGCTGGCATGTTGCTTGTCTACTTTGGCCTGTTTTATAGAGTATCATAGTTTCAATCATCACCGGAATAGTTCAGCAACACATCTGACAATCACATCAATCATAATCATGTCAGCGATTGCCAACCGCAAAAGTTAGTAAGTGTGCTTTGTCTTCTACTGGTGCTGACAAGCCCAGTGGTTTGACAACAAACTTGGAGCAATCTGTCAGTTTGGTCAGGGTGGCTGTCATGAGTATCGTATGTGGGTTTGCTAGGAAGACCTTGCTTCCTTAATCAACTATTTTTGGGAAAACCTACTTGGAGGGGCACTCCTCATCTGGGCGTACAGTGTATGATTCTTCTTGTTTAAATATTTTGTGCTTTTGGGGTTTTATCGAGCAAACCGCTTATTATGTAAAACGCTTTTTGTGGTATTTTTTGGTAAAAGGTAGTTTACAAGAAGGTGGTCAGTTGACAACTGGCAGTACATGAGAAATAGAAGAAAACTGTTTATTATTCTGCTTAGTTTTCAGCTAACCAACGACACTCAGCACACATGCACGCCATAATGAATGAAAATTATTCAGCTTCTGAACGGTAGGTAGTCTAGAATGATCATATCATTAATTAATCACTTCCGTTATTTGAGTGTCACTCTACCTAAGTCAAAGCCACACGGTGCGGTTTTGCCAGGATATTCAGACTTGATGGACAACGTGCACGCCAATGCAAGCTGAGTTAGGCTTGTCCGACAGCTACATGAACAAACCCTCATGAATGTGTAATGAATTCGCTACAGTTGGTTTATGGATGTGAGGTTGACTGAGAGTAATGTGCTCCAAATCAGCTCGCATTCAGTAAAATGAACGAACGCGAATTCGTCCTATGTGCATCCCATATTTTGCTCACAAAATCCTAATATACTGCGAAAGTCATAAAGAATGAAAGCTAGAACTAGCACAGAACATTTGTTTTAGAAGCGTAAATGGAGAATAGCAGTTTGAGCAAAACGGTGACATGGTTGAGCGCAAACAAAAGGGACTGTCAACAAATGCAGTGAAGTTCAGCAATCGTATTATACTACTGATACCGCGGCTATTCAGTAGCAGGTGCAGGGCATATATTTGACGACGTACAAGCGACAAGAAGACTGCAGGAGGGATAATCAAGGTGCAGCATCACCCATAACGGTCCCTGCCACCCAATGGAACTGAGCACTGACGTCTGTGGTAGCGGAGACTGTCTGAGGCCGAATACTGCGTGCAAATGAGTGGTTTTGTGACAGGTTTGGTTTACATGCTTAAGCCGTGTATTGCTTTGTCGAATAAATAACCCTTGTGCCATCCGCGTTCTTGAATCACAACACAAAGCTTTCAGGTTCAAATTCACCAACGACAGTTTGAGGTCCAAACCGTAGGTATATCTGACATTGAACTTACGACGGTGATGCTGTTCTTAACTGTGTATTGTTCATTACAAAATGAACATCGAAGCTGGTCACAGTTGTCATAATTCCGCAGACATTTCAGTTAGTCCATTTCAAAAAGAAGCACGAGATTGGAATTCCACCCTTGTTAGAACTTGTCAACAAGGCATTTCCTTGCCAATATCAGAAATACACCAACTACATGTTTATGGAGCAATCACAGTGTCAACTGTGCCACTGCCCTCATATCAGACACGGCCGAATTACCCGATCTAAACGTTTGTCCCTGTTTGTCTGTGAGTAATGCTCAGATTGCCCGATCGTCTGAAGAGTAGTCACGGTAACCGTTAGGTTAAGTCCAATTAATGGCCCGTGATTAGGATTCCACTCTGATTTGAAACCACAAAATTGTTCAACTTGTAGCGTTATATTTTGATTACTGGTGGATCATGTGCTGATCAATACTCGTCCCGATAATAGTGTGAGTAGCACAGAGATGACTAAAAAATTATTGCCATCTTTTTGTTTGAGGATTCACCAGAAAGCTAGCTTGAATACATAAGTTGCGGCGAGTTTTGAGCTGTGGTCGGCTTTTAGTCAAACTCCCTATAAAAAATAGGAGGTTTGACAATTTCCGCTGCAAGTTATTCTCAACCGGTTTCCTAATTCCGTCGAGTATTGCAAAGTTACTTAGTGATCGAATGTGCTTTATGCCCTTAATTAGTCTGTCGAGTGCTGAAAAACAATAGTCTTATGTTAACTGCTATCACATCTCATCAGGTGACCTCCGCTACCACCAGGGGAATACATGGTGGGCCGATGGATATTTTGCTCACTTTGCAGATAAAATAGTCTTTTAGGTTGTAAGAAATAAAATCATTTGAAGTGTGAAGAGCATAACAGGAGCTTTCTGAAAGTTTGTTTGTTAAAAGAGCACAATGGCAAAACTATTGCACTATGTGTATTCACAATCAGAGCAGGGTTAGAAGAAACTGCGCATCAAAAGTTGTGTATGCACTTGTCATAAAAGGCTAGAGTGATGAAAACTAGAAATTGAAAAACTGCAGCTTTCGTTACCACACATTACCCATGAAAATTAAACATACTTGCTAGTTAACTAAAAGCTTTTAATAAGTTGCGGGGCTCTGTCGGTTTGAAAGTTGGATAACATTGTTAACTTCTTAAGGAACAAAGCATTAGTTTTGCCATTATACGGGAACATTTACCGGCGCTTGTGGTGCAGCCGATGTCGAATCAGAGACGTAAGTGAAAGAGGACTTTTGTAGGTTTTAAATGGGAAACTCAGAACAATCGTTGATCGGCAGTGTAAATCTTTCATGAAACAGAGGCACTCTACATGCGTTATATCACACAGTTACTAAGGTACTAGATAACCGTCAAAGGCGAGATCTGTATACACCAAGGTTAGTTTCAGTAAATCTAATGATGAACGGTTCACTATAGATGTTAACGTTTGAGTTTGTTTTAATCAGAAGTGTTATATGGCATATCATACTTGGATGATTCAGACTGTAAAGTTCCTTTGAATTGTTAGTTGATGATCATTTCTTAAAGTACAATTATTTCTTCATATCAGTCAACATTCAGGGGACTACGAACAGATGGTGTCAGGGACCAAAATTGACTTTTAACGCTAAGAGTATTGGCCGATTATTGAACAAAAATCTGGTCTCCGTGGACAAACGAAATGACCAGAAAAGAGATCTGTAGAGAAAAACTAACCTGGCCTTAGGGCTAACTAACAAGACGCATCTTAAAAAACTCATCTTGTAAATTATTTTGTTGAAAGACAAATATATCAATTTCATTTGTAACTATGATTTTTCATCAGTTACATTAAACCATAAATTGCCACTTCAAAAATCCGTCCAGCTAATTTAGATCAAGGACCACTAATCACATTTAGTTATCGAATTTCCGAAATATTTTATCAATGTTTTCTTCAAATCATGAAATCTTGGTACAATTTAGGTACCTCAGATCCGAGAACATGATTGTGCATTTCATACTTATTTATCTGAAGGTGATTTCTCCATTCATACTGTAATATGTCTCAGAGAACTACTAACTTTTTACTGTTGACGTCTAAATTTTCATTATATGTTTCACAGAAGAAAGTATCACATCTCCCAAAAGAATACTTTTGTTGTAATTGGCTACTGAGTGCTGTATATCCAGCTTCGATTTTTTAGGAGTCATGTAGTTTCCAAACTAGAAAATGTTATTCATTTATCCTAAAGCGAATTACTGAATACATTAAGAGAATTAGAAATATAGTAGATGAAGCTATTCCACAAGTCATCTGTGATTGCAGTGAACTGTACTGGTCAGCTGTCAATCGACCACACAATATTTGCGGTCTGAAATGTACTTGGGAAGCAAAACTAGTTACACTTATTCTTAGCGTGATAAACAACCACGATTAAAGAGGATTCGCATTGACGACATACGCACTGAGGGTAGGAAGTAATGAAAATCATAGTCTGTGTACTAAGAAATGCCAACAGTCCCGAAGAACTAATCACAGTTGCTATGCGATCTTGTTATGGGTTAAATCGTACTGCATATTTTGCACCGTACATGGGGAAGACCATCCATTCACATGTTTACTACTTCCGCGGCTCACTTGGCACATGTCAAGATTGACTACAGGAGACAAATCCATCTTGATTTAAATAGAACGTACTGTGAATTACGATGATTTTTAATTCATCGCAGATTTCTAAGGCGTAGAATGCAATCAGAGCACATGTTTGTAGCCCACAGTCTTAATGAAACTGAAGTCGATATACGTGTTTTTCGGCGAAACAACGAGCATATATATGTTTCATCAGTATTTTCACTGTTTTTACGAGGCCTCAACATGTGGTCCATGAAAGTTGACGATTTAGTGAAGTAATGCTTTCATCAACCTGTGGCTGTTAACATCATCTGAAAAACAATGGTTTCAGCCGGGTCAACGTAACGGTTGTAAGCTATGCACCTCTATGACAGACAATGTCTCGAAAAAATGATTTCGGTAGTTTGCGCGAGTGTTCCCTGCGACAACGGGAACCACTACTCTTCATGTCATTTGAAATGCTCCTAAATAGACAGAAATAACTGTTCAATTTAGCACACATGACTGGAACAAATAATATTATGGTTTGCCCAGACCTTTTGGGGTCAACTCGTAGGTTTGACATCATAATTTTAGATGACAGGTTAGATGACTGCTCAGATATGACGCAGAATCATGATCGGTAAAGCATATGTAAAAGTTTCAACCAAATGCTTATATGCAAATTATTATTCCGGTTTGTTTCAGATCATATTACGTTATTTTAGTTCCAAAGCAAGACATTGGAAATTGTTTGCAGGAGGTAGCGCACAATAGTCAGTAAAGTTTGCAGAACTGAGACCTTTTGAATTTTTTCTCTAGATTTATGATACTTTTTTAGCTTTATTGGTAGACATTCAGAAATAAAGAAGCTAACACGGCAGTTGTCCGAAGTCATTTATCAGTGTGTTCACAGTCAAAGTCCACTTGTGTTGACTCAACGAAACACACCTGTTTTACCGATCTGTGATAGTGACAAGCCATCTGAGACCATCTGTATTTCGAAGGAAGTCGCTAGGGATGATTCATAAGAAGTTATGTTCTTGTGTAAGGCAACGTTGAAAAAACCCTCAGAAGGGGCGTCGGCGGTCGAAGATGAGCTGACGATCACTGTGAATGGTTTACCGTAGCTTATCTACCTTCTATACGACGTGCAATTAAAGTACGAGTTGAGATCATAATTTTCAGGAGTCAATTACCAACATATTTTGCTCTCAATAACTGATTTAGGAACAAACAGAATTTATTCGCTTGATTTCACAAAAAGGATGTATTACCGAGCACTGTTGATATATGTGGGTATCGGCTATATTCAGTCAGTCATTCAAATGCGTGTAAGCATGTCCAGAGTAGGTTGTGAAGTGATATTGGCCACAGTGGCTGGACCATATTTTCTGAAAGTGAGGCCGCTTGTCAGTCTAACACAAGCGGTACTCAGTAAAAAAGAATGCGGAAAATTTAGTCAAACCATTGGTTTAAGGCCGATGGCAGGAGCAGGGCCCAGCTGGACATTATCATTGCTGGCAAAGCTCAACAATGTATGTATATTTTGCGTGGAAATTTGATCATCGATTTTCTCGATCCATTTGGTCGTCAGAATTAAGAGCCGGTCTAGCTGTTTTTGAAACAATTCAGACTTTCTTGCTCGTTATTTCACAACTAAAAGACTACCTTGGTAGGTAGCACGAAGTGACCGTTAACAAGGTTGGTTAAAAGAGTTTACCCAACATGACTTGGTGTTGGATCAGCAAGATCATTTAGCAGCGGTCACTGCACATCCGGCCAGTGGTAATCGTCTGAACTATCCTTGCAGTCTGTGGCACTCCATTCAGCTACTCAAAATCATCTGACCCAACATAATAACCACTAATGAAAGGCTTACCACTATATTAGATAATCTTATAATTTTTCAAGAAACATTTTTGTCCTAGTCACAGATCACGACACCAACATACAGTTCCATCGACTGCAGAAAACATAACGCTGCGATATGTGTAGGACGTTGTGCTGTCCAAAGTTGTTACTAGAGACCAGCAATTTGCTTTAGATCACAAATACCAAATTTTCTTAACGCTTCACATAAACAAATGAGTTTTCAGCGTTTTCTTTCTTAAATGTCACCACCAATCAATTACTGTGAACGGAGGAGACAAAAGTCAGCACGTTTATTTTTTGTTTGGCAACTGTTGCCAAACTTTAATCAACACATGTGAACATGAAAGCAAAACACAACTCCGTTTGTCGAACAATCAATTCCAAACGTTGCAATAAAATACACAAGATGGAAATCATTATATTGACAGAAAAACCGATGAATTTCGCGGATTATTCCAGCACAGTAATTAACAGCAATTTTGTCCCGTAGAAACCTGTTTGAATAGAACATACACTGTCTATAAATCAACCATAATACGTCATATATTGATTACGTTGAAATTAACGATAATATGACACCAACAGATTATTAGGCCTACAGTGTAGTCTATGGGCTCAAGCCTATAAGGTTAACTGGTTGGTCATTGGAAAGTCATAACCGTTTATTACTGAGCACTGCTGATCATGGCAATGTGCTGCTACTATATACAGTTATCTTCTTCAAATGTGGTGTAAACGATGAAGGAATGAACGGACAAAAGATGAATGCATTTGTGAATAAGACCAAGGTGAAAACAGGGAACCTTTTTTTAGGTGGTCCGCTCCATTCATTCCCAGTCTTGAAAGTGATTATCCATAACGATTTTCTGGCCCTGAAAATGTGAACAAAAATGAAATATCCATGCTGATGACTACACCACCCGTTCGACTAAAAACTGGACAAGTTTGTCAGTCCTATAATCAATTTGTTGCAGAATATGCGGGTAAGCAACGTTAACGATTCTTCCGATTGTGTTAATAAATTGGAACACGTGTCGTCCCTTGATCGTGAAAATTTTCCTAGTTCTAATGTAACCTTAGTATACCTTAGTGCGTCGATAAAACGCAGCACTAATGTCATTGAGTAGACCTTATAAAATGTTGACTGTTTTAGTGTGTGTACTGATTTATCGCCTCCTACGCTGGTATTGGTTAGTGGGATTTGCTCACATTTAGCCTTCTTTGCGTTTAAAAAGTAGTGGTACATGTAAACTGATGGGATAGCAATGGGTTTCTCAGTTGCATTTGCAGTAACCAATTGTTTTCCAGGATGGCAAGATGCACAATGAATTTTGTGACTGTATGCAAATGACACACCCTTAGCCAAGAAAAAGACCACTTACAACCATTTCCCGCAATTCTTTAACTTAAATACAACAGCAATGTCCACGTTTAAAACTGAGTCCAAAGAGCCTTCATTCGATTTTCTGTACTTTCTTGACAAAGTCGATGATAAACAAGAGTTCGAGGTTTCTCTTTACTTCACGTCCACTCATTCTCATTATTACCTCAGTTTCAGTTAGTCGTTTCAAACTGATGTGAACAGAACGGCCATTCGATCACTAATCAACATAGCCGATGTGATCTGCACTAATGAACTATCCAAAACAATACAGATTTCCCAAATGAAAGTAACGTCAACAGCCAACCAATATACGACACTTTTATTAAAAGCACTGTTGAAGCATACAAATCAAGGAGACCAAATCATTCTTGTACTGTGCCAATACATTATGGTGAAGGAATGCCTGAAAGAAATTCGCTCCGTTCTCTGTAAGTATGTCATTCAGGCCGTACTTCCGTTAGTTGATACCACAGAAAAATTGGTGATATACTCTATGAATTCAGTATCCATAAACTGCCAGACAAACTGCGTTCACAACATAAAATTCAGTGATCGCGATGTCACTCACATAACAGAATAAAGCAGGTGATTGGCAATATGTGCTGCTGAACACCAGAGACAATCCGTCCCCTCCAAAAGACACATATCACCTTCAAAAGGTAGAAACAGATTCGGCCATCACTCCGCATACACTGTCGGAGAATCAGGGAGTATGTTTGTTCAAGCTTGGCCGAGTCATAAAGACCTGTCTTCCTAGGCGAAGCGATGCCGTGCGGAAGCTGTCACTATTCACACCCAAAGCGGTTGCATCAACTGCAGTCATACGGAATCTCTATCCGCAGTATGGTGTGGGTCGGTGAATAAGGCCAGACCCAGACACCTCTTATTTGCCTCAACCTCAATTCCACTTAATGAGCAACGGATTCGGCGAATTCTTTCATACGTAACGCAACGAAAGACCTCTATTGCTTTGTTAGTGTAGCAATCTTGATGAAGACCAACCGATATGATTGGAGTGTTGAGTAATACAACTTGCTCGTAACGCTGTATTCATCCCAATCCCTTCATTGAATGTACGTCAAACAAGGCGTTCAAACTGTTTGACTTAATTCTTACTAACTTACCTATGGATCTTTAACAGTTACTAAAGTCACAGTGCAATTTCGAAATAAACTGCAAAGTGCGAAAATCTGAGTCACAGAGTTAGAGTTGTCCGGCGTCTCTCGCGTGCATATTCCTCAATAACATTTTCACGCATGATATGTCCCTAGTTCTCTTGTTAAGGAGTTTTACAGTTCGTTGTAAGACGGTGAAGTGAAGACAGTCTAAGCCAAAATATTCAACAAGATTTTACTGACAACTTCCCCGACCTAAATCGACTACTGCTCTACACGTTCGAGAGTAGGCTGACCAGCGTATGTGGGGATTCTCCAGGGCTAAAGAAGCTGACGCCTATTATTCGTCGAATCAAAAGATTTCTTCATTCATAGTCTTGTTCACGGTGCACCTAAACCAACCTGGCGAGTTGAATAAATTATTGCTGAGTTGTAGGATTAATTATCTAGCATAGGTGTTTTCTACTCTGCTACCTTATTTCGAGCACTGGATTTGTCTTATGTACATTACAATATATGCTCGTCACTGCTGGAGGTCAGCTGTTCCAGACGGAGTCGATAATTAATATTTAAACTGATGCATCTTGCCTAGTAAAATAGGTGAGATATTGTTAACGTTGGCAGACATTTCTGCTGATACAGATGTAGAATAGTATAAACCATCGTATTCTGGCATCACTGTGAAAGATTCTGTTTGTTGAGTGTTAATTCGAAGAGTGAACATGTTCAAGCTATGTTTAAGTCAATGAGATCAGGCTACTGCTTTTTCCGAGCGTTTATTCAATACATCCAAGTATTTTTCACGAGTTTCACACTTCGTATTCAGGAAACACGGATAAAATGCAAAGGAACCTATCAGTTTATGTAAAATTCCCGAATCGTCTCTTGTAAGTCTGTCGGCCAGAAGACCGGCAGAAGTGTAACTAACGGAATGATAAATTATAGTGACATGAATATATGGATTTTGCCGTTTGTTTTTCTTTCCTGTCCTACTTATTCATTACCAGATGAATCGATTAAAACTAGAATGAAGTTAAGGTATAAAATGTATAATTTGATGTTATTTCGTTAACTTTGTATTAGCTATTCTTGATGAGTACCGTACACAATATTTACTGGAAATGTGCATTAAGGAAAACAAAGTAGTTTCGATTATCACTGAAGTAGAAAATTTGGTAACGAAATTAAGTGTGGCACAATGTTACTAGCCATACAGATGTGATTAATTTACGGAAACAAAGACTGTCTCGTTGATTTTTTTTAAAGAACTTTAAAAAACGTACCGTATCCAACATTTAATAATTCGTTGTTTCTCTTGTAATAGGGTAATATGTTGCTTCATCACGTATCTCTTACAGTGTATTGTGATAATCGTGGGGAAGGGGGGGTTCACTAACTGCTTCAAAACAGTCCGCTAAATAACGAAGATTTTCACAGTTGTCACTTGTATGTTACCTTATCTAATGTGATTGGTTTGACAAATCAATACTTTTGACATTTGTGTTCCCATGATGTAGTTTTCAAACACGGTAAATGGACAAGTGTTACAAGGTGCTTATACCGCCTGCATAACTCCATTGATCACTTATAACAACTCATGACAATAAGGGGAGAAATTCAAGATTACACATGCTACTGAAATCAAGGTCATTTTGATGGCACTAATAATGACTGTGTCAACAAATTTCGTGCATAGGTAAGTAGTTTATACCGTTAGAACAGTAAAACCTCTGTAAAAATCAACAGTCAAGTCAACAAAATGAATAGTGTGTAAGTGGGATTTATCAAGTGAAGATGATGGGCACCGGTTTAGCCGTTGAGCTGGTAATGGCATCTACGACAACGCCTTCATTAATTACACAGATATGCGATTCGTTATCTGTTACTGTAGTCTTCGGTCTATCCTACCAATTTACTTTCAATGAAATTACGGTTAAATTGGTAGATTGGGTACGATCCGAATTGATAATCGTTTAACATACAAAATCGATAAATCACTAGAAACCAAGCCATCTAATACTCTACAAAACAGCAGATAACTTACGTTGTTTCAATAACCTCCCGTGAAAATATACGTGGATTTAGCGGGCTCTTTTTTATACATCTTTTTGCTTAGAGTTATATCTGAAAAATCGAGTTCTCTTCATCCACTTCATGAAGACGGCAAGAAGACATACATTGCGAGATGCAAGCATTTCCTTTATCCTCATCAGTCTATCACACAAAACATTCAGTTATATAGGTTGAGCGCTTGGCGATAAAACAATGAAATGAACGAACATCATATGGGAGTAATCAGGGTTCACTGCCACGGTAATGAAACTGATTGCGTCAGTACCTTTTGCCGGTGCGTGATGTCTGATCAACAAAGCTTCGGAGAACACCAACAGCCGACAGTTATATTATTTTAGATAGTTTAATTGCACATCAGGACCTCATAGTGTATTAGGAATCGTCATTTTCATGTGAAACCCGCAAAATAATTTCACTAAATACTCACTTTGCCTCACAGATAACTTACATGTGTCAAGTGATGTAGTCGCTGGAAACTTATTACATGTCATAATTGGAACCTAAATGCTTATTCAGGATTAAATATCAGCAAAAGTTTGAAATATATATTCCACTTTGTTCTTATATAGTTTACATTTGTCATTTACCCCAACTATCCATTTAACTGGCCGGACACTGTTACGACAAACTGTATTGCTTCCAAGAGCTTATATAAGAAATTAGGTTTCCATGGTACCCAATCGAGCACAGCAGTACTCAATTTTGCGGGAAAGGTTTTCGGATGTTGAGCAGAATAACGCTTAAAGCTAACTACGTACGACGAATTAACTTTAGTTTCACGTAATGCACCCGCTGCATTGTTTGCCGCATCTATACATTGTGGGATCGCCTGCAAAGCGTAGGTAGAAGAGTAATCCCAGACCACTTTAGATTGAAGAATTTATTATAGTCAAGAAACTGGAGTCACCGATTTCCAACTACTTCGTCTGAGAGCCTGAGTTTGTATGGGTTTGTGAACTTACTTCTAAATTAGCAATTCGGCGTTTCAATTTCAACTCTGACGGTGTCGATGCGGTCAGAAGATTGCCTACATTCTAAGATTCACACGATTGTCTTTGTCAGATTCCTTCTGAAAAGTTACTTCAGCAGGAAATTTGTCCATGGTTTCTGTTTTAGTGTCGACCATTAAACATGGCAATAAAATAGTTTAAAATATCCAATTAACTGCACTTCTGTTTTTTTGCACGGGTCAGAAAATTATCTTTTACAAACGGAAAGGTTTTTACTGTTCAGCTAGAACGTTTCTGTAATGAGTCATCAGCCCGCCAGGCATGAGTTGTGCATTCGTGAGAGCGTCACTTGTAACAAACCGCAAACTTCTACTCACAAGGATAGATACCAAAAACACTGAACAATGTGTCAAACACCGAATTTTGTATTTGAAAGATAGTTTATTTCAACTCAAGTAACTGATCAAGTTGGTTAATTACGGTTTGCGTGACCAGACTATGAATACATTAGTTGAGGATAAGCGTTACGTGATATCGTTAACCGCGAGCGATTTTCTGTGCACGTTTTTGGTTTGTTTGTAGTTGCCTTGAAGTTTTAGTTACACTAGAAGTTAAACCGAAGCTAAGTGTGAAAAATGTATGCTTCTATTCAAGTCACACTAAAAAGACTGTTGAAACTAGGGCGTAATCCATTCCTTTTTCGAATCTGGAGCATGTTTCAAGGAATCCGGTAAACCTACTTTTGTGACTTGAAGGAAGTAGGTCCTAACCCCATCCACTGAAAATCGTGTTTAACGACAGCATTCAAGTCATATTTGTTACATCGTTGTTGTACTCAGTATTGAAACAGATTTAACGTTCAAGCCCATTATTTCACGAACAGCCAGACAAGTTGTACTACAATATACTAATTGTTTACGAACCCAGTTTTGTTTAGATTCGGCTGCTTTTCTTAGTTATTTTCATTTCATCTCACCATGTCAGGCATATATGCGGGGGAATGAGTTATCATTTTTTGGTTGAGAACAAATTGTGAAAAATAAGGGCTTCGGCTGGATTCGAACCAACGACAGACAAACCATGCCTCAAGGCAGCAAGAGCTCTACTAGCTGAGCTCTCGAAGCCACACCGGGAGCTTGAAAATTTCACATTTGAACTCGATTACTCACTCGTCTCATTCTCTCATATGGAACCTATCAAATGATCCAGGGGATCGACTGTCCCCGGAAGGATTTCTCGAACAGTTCGCTCTGGAATCAACCAACGCCAGTGTTGAATCTGTCAAACTACTCATTGGTAACACAACGAGTTATCTGTTTAGATCAAGTGTTCAGAGGAGAACCAAACGTTTCAGTTTTGTTGTGCTTTTGATTGGGAGCGGTAAAAGAAGCCTAGTGTGAAGTGACGTTACTCTTATCTCATTGTTAATTAGAGTCATAGTGCTTAATTTTATTGCTTTATCATGCGCTCGTTCCACACAGATATTGACGAGGTTACCATTTTGCTCTGCTACGGATGTTCTATATATAGCTGTATCAGTATATCCAGAAGGAACGTTTTGGAGTATTCTTTATGTAATTTTTGAGCGAATAACTATTTACTAACCTAATCAGTTACCCTCTCAGTAGCTGGAGTAATTTGGTCAGTCTTCAAGAAATCCGTCAGGAATGCGTCATGGAATGAATCAAACAGTTATTCTGAGGAGGAATGCAATACTTTACCCCAAACTTTCTTTCATAGCGTTCAACTTATTTTGGCAGGCGCGTTTTTCCTAGCTGTATACAATTTAATTTCAAAAATGAGATTGTAACACCAGGTTCATGGTGTATCCGTAACTTTTGAAAGATAACTATTGAAATAACGTGGAAATTCAGATTGTTTTCAGATTGTAGAAAAGTTTAAAATTTAAATTAACAAAACCTCCTCAGTAAAATTCTTCATACGATAAACTATTTTATGCTAACAACAACAAGACTGTGAACCATAATTAATTTGGTTTGAAGCGTGGTAGTCATGGTGATCACATATTGAATTGACTGTTTTTATAAATAAGCTCCAGAAGTGTCTACTATGATAGCTAAATAAATTAGCTTGTTTTACACAATGGATATGAAATTTCAATAACAGAATGCACGCATGCGTAAACATTTTAAACTGTAAACAAAAACATCCAGTATTAGTCTTCTTTCACAGAAAAGAAAGGCTGTCGTAAAAAATGTGTAGGATCTCGGTCTGTTTCATACTGTTGTATAGATGTATAATGTTACTCAATAGAATATCTGAATCACCTTTTGTTACTATGTAGCCGAAACACACGATTGTAGCTCTGGCTGCGATTAGCCAATTGTTCTTGGTACCCAGTGCACCTCAACAACAAGTCTGACTGAACGAATGACAACATTGTCACTTACTAGTTTGTGAGCTATAGTGGAACTGATAGATCGGGTCAGGTATTGATAGCACTTGTATGGAGTGTGTGCAAGCTCAAACTGCCTAAAAACCTAGCTGACACTTCAAGGCGACAAGATGAAGTTGCCAGAGTGACGTGTCAAAATTCCCTTGAAGCATGAGGCAGGCTTTAAGGTTTCTGTTTTTCATTACGTAGTCAGATACATCTGATTCCGAAATCCACCGAAGATATAACGGAATCTAAATTTGCAGTCACTAGGTCATTTGGGACTTATTTTAGCAGTTTAATTCACATTTAGTAGAGGGCTTAGATCAAGGCAACTTCCAAAAATCGTTGATGTAAAAACAGGAATTCATCACAATTTTTCACTGCATTTCCAGAACGATGATTCTTTTTTCTCACCGTACTATCAATGACATAGAGCAATAATACTTCTTAATTGAGCGCATTATATATGTGACCGAGTACTACTTTTCCGTACACTTTATTGGAGCAGTTCAAATTCATGGTATAGATGAATTTGAATTCGAAGTTAGTGTGTATCGAAAATTAACTATCATATAGTGGTATTGGAAATAGCAGTGATAATGATTTACAATTTCGAGAGTAACCGGAAAGTTAAACAGTTTGGTTTAATCCCTACTATATTTGCTCATATATTTTCAGATGTTTTTTTAGTTGTATACAGAGAATCTTTGAGTTATCGAAGTGAACAGAAGTTTTACTGTAATTACTGAGTATTATTGAGTGTTCGCTGGTGATGCGTCCCAGTCCCTACTGAACATGAAGCAAATAATTTGTAATTAAGGAATATTTTCATGCATCTTTTCTTTCATGGTAGCAGATTTCCTCCTAGGCAGAATTTTACTTATTTTCTTACTGGGTAACTCAGTCAAGCAATACAAACCTATTTATCTCCAGAAGAGGAAATTGAGTGTTTTCATCGGATCCTATCAGTCACAATTGTGAAAAGTGATTCCAAGCATATAGCACCATTCCCCAAATAAAGTGAATTATTATCATAGAAACATCAGTGCAAGTCTGATAATGTCTCACACCCGAGCGTTTAGTTGAAACCAGCCGAGCAGTTTCTCACTCGAAAACGTTAATGAATAACCGAACTTGACGAAACATTATAAATTCTAGAGTGTGTGGATACCGGCTAAGAGTCTGAATGTTACATTGATAATTTTTCTTCAACTGAAGACTTTCTATGCAATAGGTTGTCGCCTTATGAACAGGTGATGCGGTTATGTTAAGGGCGGATACATTCATTAGTGTACAGCTTGTCTCATTATTGCTAGGGAGCACCGTTCATTAAGGATTGTTCATTTGCTTTCGGCAAGGTCACAAAGGTTTGAACTGGTAGTCACAGCTTTTCATAGCGATCACCTTCGAATCTGCGCCAAACAGCGTTTCGTTAATGCATAGAATCATCAGATATGGTTATTTTGCAGGGCAGATTTAGTTAGTGGCCTTCTGGTTACATTTCGAAACGTTTAACTGCTCAGTTATTGGATTTAGTTTCATTTCTTTTCAGAGGGAGATGAGTAAAACTGGTATTTTCTTTGTACATGCTTCGTTAGTGTGAACAATTAAAGTTAATCCCGCATTGTCCAGTGGCACTCGCTAAAACTACAAAGAAATTGAGTGCAGATTATTTTAGTTCATATTATTTTCATCGTACGAATGAAAGTAAAAACCGACCAGGAGGTGCCAGTTTGATGGTAATTGTTATAATGAATTTTCATGGATGCAGCTAAGAACAAACTAGCACTGAGATCAACCTCATTGATGTTAACCTCTTAAATACTGATTTAAAGTATTTCGTTATAAGTTAAAAGTCTTCATTTCATTTTATTCCCGTCAGGTTTGCCGAAAAGTTATTTTCGGCCATTTAACTGTAAGCGTTTTAGTAGTCAGTCTACAAATAAATGCGTTTAGGCGAATTGCTGCTCTTTGTTTCTTTTCTCGTAAACACTCAGCATCCGGCGTACATCTCTAGCCAGCCACCGAACGATACTCATTGTCATCAGCGCCCGTAACTAGATGCTTTCAAATGAACTCAATTGTTTCCTGATAAACTTTCTATGTATGACTAGGCTAGAAAGAAAGATAATATCGTCCTCATCTTTTATTAAGTGTATAATGGATTCAGTGAATCATGCCATACCATGCGGGACTAGAGGAGATCTACGAAAATTCCACTTTGACGGACGTGGTTCGAAACAATGGTCGTTTGCTCATAAGCGAGTGTTGGACAAATGGGCCTAAGTAGGCTCAAAAACATGAGCTTTGTGTGAAACCCAAGCAGGGAACTATGCACATAAAAGTTGGACAGTCAGAAGACGTGCATCCAATTACGAAGTTAATTGTGTTTTGGAAAAATATTTTTTTAGGCACATAGGCTACTTTATTAAATTCAGAAAATTATTGTCTCAACTTAATTGTGCTGAATACGAAGTTTCTTATTCCAAATGACTACCATATTCAACCGCCTTCAACAGATAATCAGGTTGAGTCTTTGCTTTGACAAGTATAGTTCTGTAAAGGTGCTACTAGTATACTAATCTATAAACTGGGTACATGAGCCTCAGCTAGATGCGCTGACAAGTCTACCTATTCAGTGGAACAGTAGAATTCCTCACGTATATCCACTTAATATGTGTGTATCCTAATTTTTGTAATACCGTTGCTAATCTGTTTAATCTGTTACTGATAAAATAAAATTTAATGATGAGTAGTAGGGGATTTTTATTTTTTATATAGACTGAACATCACCCACAATTGATCGCAGCTGTCGCATTCCCATAGACTCTCCAGTCGGCCCGTTTCGAACAGCAGAAGCACTAGACTCGAGTTTCGCTCTCATTAGAGCTCATCAGTAGTGCATATCATCGCCAATTACCTCACGTTAGGCACAACCGAATTATCATATGTGAACACTCAACCACTTTCGCTTGTAAGTAATAATCAGGTTGCCCGAACGCCTCGAAAGGAGACAGAGTAACTGTTCTGTTAACTCCAATCGATGACCTCTCGACTAGGCGAGAAAATGCAGTACTGATGAACTCTAATGAGAGCGAAACTCGAGTCTAATGCTTATTTTCGAAATGGGTCGACTGGAAAAGTCTATGGGAATGCGACAGCTGCGACCAGTTGTGAGTGATGTTCAATCTGTATGAAAAATAAAATTTCCCCAAAGCTTTGTGTATCTTACATCAAATAAGCTTAGCCTTTTGCAATGAATTTACCTATTCCTATCTTTTTAGAAACGATCAATAGCAGTGCTCAATATTTCGTCTCGTAATTTTGCTGGGGAGCAGAAACGGCAGTTACAGAACGAGACTAACTTATTTGTACACGTCTACTCCAACGGGCTTCAAAATGGAGCCGGAATTTTGGCAATATATTTTACGAATATTAGTCGCCTTATTTTTGAACGCTAATCGTTCTACAGTTCATCTTATAGATTTGCAAAAGAGAATGAAGTGACTGGCAGGTTCTTGGAACTTTTGATAGAAAGAATAAGTCTAGTTGCCATTAATCGATTGAATAAGTGAATTGGCACTAAAGAGTGATTAACCTGAGAGATATTTATCCAGCTTTGTAGTAATTATAGCAAACAATTACATTTCTATCCAACTGCCAGACTTATAGATTGACTAGTTAATAGTGAAACAGTAATTATTGCGAGTAAATATTAAAAAACTTATTCACGAAGTTTCACTTATTTACACACTGTTTAAACCTGAGTACTAATATGTTACTATTGGAGGGTATTATCACATTTTGGCTTCCAGAGGAATGATGGAAGAATCCACTTATCAAGCTTTAATTTCAACAAAGGTTCACGATTTTCTAATTCTCATGACTTAAACAAAGGTTTCATTACTTTTATGACAATTACACAATTTTACTTGTCACCAGGGATGTGTCCTGATAAGAAGTGAATGCTAGTTAGTTTGAAACATTTCGCCTACACTGTAAAGTTTGTTGTGAAGGTTAACACTTCATGAATTTGTTTACTGAACACTATTTATTAGTGGTTTGACGTGTTAAAATTTTCCTCGATAAAATTTGCCAAACCTGATGACGAGGAAGTCGTCTGATAATCACGACAGATAGAATTGAACAGTTCTAGACTCTTTTAGAACTTCACATTTCATAAGACAGAAGAAGTGTAGCAGTTTATAGCAGTGTCATTAGATGATCTTAGCAAAAATTTTTCTGAACAACGTGAACTTTTCGAGTTTAGTGAAAATACTACGCTTTCACCTTAAGGGGAATTAAATTAGTGTAAAGTTATATATGGTGAATGCATGCCATATCATGCATGCCATATCATAGCGAAATTTCCAGTTTCCCTGATTTTCTGGATTAACTCATTACTTCCATAAAACTGTTGATTGCTGAACATTTAACCGTTATCTCAAACCTGAAATACAACCACTTTAGGCAGATTTGTTGCTGATGGCCATAAACAAATTGTAGTTAACCTCAGGTATCAGGCCAGTTTGATTTACAGTGCCGTAGACACGTTTCATCTGTCAAGTATATGGGCCGTCAAAATCAGCCTCCGTGTTGGCTTAATCTCACTGCCTTTTTCTCTTCAGTATACACTTCGGCGTTCATTGGTATACGTTACATATTACTTGCTTTCTAATAGTCTAGTGGTTCAATCAGACAAACTGTCCACATGTATGGCTGACGTGAGTACCAATCCGAAAATAACAATTGGGTGTATAAGATCTTTCATTAGATTGGAATTTTATTATCACTCAGCAATAGAATATTGCGTTTTCCTATTGATTTTGCCATTTGACGATTTGATCCTGCGAGTAAATATTACAGCTTTGAATACAGTGTGTAAACATATGTTGATTAAATATACTTGAATTAGGAGAAATCTGGATCTGCGATTACCCACGTTTTAGTTGTTACTGTTGTTTTTCCTTCACAAAGCCAGTTCTTTCTTTTGTTGACTCGTGGGGCAAAAGTTCAGCGGAACTCAATTCATGCAACAGTGCGGATTGCTTCAAGGACAGGTCGCATTCAAAGGTTTCTCACAGTTGGTTAGCTCACTAATGACAATTCATAATAACAATTTATGTTTCCTTTGTATTATTAGAACAACTAACCCGTTGACGGACGATATAACAATACCACAGATAGAAACCACAAGTTCCACATGTTACACTATCCCTGAAGTTAATAGACTGCACTCAGATGAAAGTCCACTGCACTGGTGAGCAAAATCCCTACATACTGTAGAATTCTGTCAATTTTACTGGCTCCTCAATTGAAGAGAACAGAAAAAAATTTGAAGCAATGATTATCAGTTTAGAAGCCAAAGCGTTCCTTCTTATGACCATCGATTTATGGTTAAACTCTGAAATGAAGCGGATTACTGTACTTGCGGTGGAGCTGCAGACCGGACAAATCCAACGACATTAGCCTGATTTCACTTTGAAAGGTTTAAACTAACAGTCGGCTCATAAGGACGTGGGTCAGCTAAGAACATGAGATATTGAAAATCTCGGAAAACTTTGAAAGCGGATTAAAAACTACTCATCAAACGATGACGGTGAATTTTTAAATACAATCGCGTAGCATTCACAGAAACCCCGTTTTCTGAAGAGACTGTTTGATGACTTCACTGTTGACGTCAGATTCTCATCTGATTTAATCTGCCAATGGCATTGCCACCACAGTCTCCAACAATAGTTTTAAGTAAGGTACATCCAGAATTCAAGCGGTTTTCACACAAAAGTCGAACAGGTTGTCTAAAGCAGTAGCCTTAAAGCATAGTTTACTTACTGCAATTTATATAGAGCAGAATTCGTTCGTTACCACTAAATAATGTTTACGATACACAGGAGCCGTCACAATTCAAAAAGTCATCCCGTTTAATTTGATGAACGACGCAATATAGTGCGTTCTGTTAAGCTGTCTGAAATGGGGCAGTTTTCATTCATGAGGAACTATTAACAGCCATTTATACTGAGCTCAGTTCGCCAGAATACAAACAACCTTAACGTTATTCAACCATTTTGAAAGCAGGACATTTAAGCATCTCTCTTAATAATCATATCTAACTAGTTTTCCAGCAACTGCCTTGCAATTTGACGGTAAGCTGAAATCGCCTGAAATGCCCGATTTCAGCCTCAGTTTACCTATGCTTGTAACGAGCTTCCCCGTTCAAATAGGCAGTGCGTGCAGTACAAGTAGTGAACTTGTATTTGGTCGTCTCAAGCAAGTAATAGACGTGTGTTGCCTAGTAGTAGAGAACGTCTGTACTCCTCTGCAATTTCTTATTCATCACACGTACCTTAATTTGCCAAACATTTTTGTAAACGACGCATACAAAAAATAACTTTGACAAACCATGTGATTTAGAATACCGGTTAAATGAAAAGCTGCAGTAATAATTGATTTTCCATCAGAATATACATCGTTAATTTCACCGTTGAGTAGGGTAAAAACCTTATCACTTACATCATAAATAAAGTGCGACCGGTACATATGAAAATGAGCAGTTCAGTCCTATATTCAGGAAATAACTAGAGGTAAAGCGTTAGCCTAGTTGCAACAACCGTTTCTAAATGAGAGGGTATTCCATTAGACGATAAGGATTTCTAGTTTTATGGAACTGGTGAACCAAATTATAAAACAATGTTTCATAGAGTGCTCCTGACAGTAAACGGAAACAGGATGCAGCAGAACAGCCCGGAAGCGGTTAGTGTTTTGATTCGACTGAGCACTTGCTCAGGTCTCTGGTTTAGCACAGGACACACATTAGAAAACCGAGCTATTTCTAAAACCTCATGTTGATTATCCCACAACCACAGCTGATGCCAAACTGTCTGTCAGAGGCAACGTACGTAGAAGTTGACCCAGTAGAGTTTTTTGCGGTGTATATGCTGCTTAAGAAATTGATCGACATTTACGTCTGACGCATTTTCACTTCTTGATCATTCATTCACAAGAGTTATTTCTATGCCAACTCAGTTAGTGGTGTACTCATTACTAGTCGTTCTGTTGACACCCTGGATAGAAGTTAATAACTAGAGGGAAATGAGTTTTGCAAGCAAACTGGTAAAATTTGTGAATAACGCCCATTTGAAGTATTATCGAAGTTTACTGATTCAATAAAAGGTGATTTTAATGACGTCACACGGCACTCTTTTTACGAATCCTTTGAGCTAGAACCCAGAATGTTCTGTTCAGTTTAGAAGGATTTTTGTTGCATATAATACAGTCCCCAGCCTGCACATAATCATCATTGTTGGCCTACTGATTGCAATGTCTTATGTTGCCTCTAGCGGAGAATATATCTCGGTGTCTTTAGTCGCCAGAGGACAGTGTGAAAGAGGCACCAAGCGGCGTTTTGACAGATACATGATGAGATGCAGTTGTGAAAAATTTTTGCTTCGGTTGGATTCGAATCAGCGACAAGCGTTTAACAACTTGAGCTACGAAGCCACCCCAGGAGCTCGAAAATTTCACACTTGGATTTTGTAGAGCGCTCGCCGCGTTTGGGCATGATGTTTGTGTCACTGGTTCAAATCCAGCGGGAGCCTTGATTTTTCACAGTTGGGACTCATCTTTAGTTATGAATTTGCCAAACCACTTATTGGAGATAGGCAATTGTTTGCCTATCTCTCTTATTCTATCTGGCCCTTACGGAATATACAGTCATTTTGAATGGATGGGATGGACTTTGTACATAAGTGAACAGCACAAGATGACTTTTGGCAACATAACATTTAGTATACTAAACAAAACCGGTATGGTTCAAAGTACCCGAAGACGAGCTATTTATAGAACGATGAAGAGCAATTATGTTACAAATCCACAACGTGAATTCACCTACCTAAACGATTAATTGAATATGGCCTCTTATGGACCAGCTACGTTGGATGTCTTTTAAGCAAACTACCCAGAGGATCTAATCGATGCTCGTCGCAATAGTTGTGGTTTCTTTTACTTCGTTCAGCACTACGATGTCGGACTTCTGCATCACCTTGAATTTTGATACTTCCACCTAAAAGTAGCAAGATCGGGAGCACAGATAAGTCATCCGTTTACCATTTTCCACCATTCTATTTTCAAACATTTGATACAGTAGAGTTAAAAACCGTAAAACAAATATAAGACAACGTCTTTTACAATCCTGATGAGTGCCCATAATTAAAAATCTTAGACAATCGGCTCTGTGTGATCAAAATGACTGATTATAGATATTTATATGCAGTTTGACAGGTTTTTGGATCAGTCGATACCCAATCGCCATAAATCCGGGCTCCCGCCGGATTACCATCAGTGACAGAAATAGCATGACCAAAAGCGTCAAGCGCACTTATACCTGAGCCACGAAGTTACACGGGCTACTGTCCAACCCACTGCCATTTAAAATCCATTAAATGATTCATGAGATCGACTGTTCGATGTGACACTCCCGAAATTTCGGCGTGGCGTTCTTGCTCAGTTGGTGTGCACTTGATGCTCTCGGGCATGTTGTTCTTGTTGGTTTTAATTTGGCTGAAGCTTTCATTCTTAACCCCAGAGTTTCATATGAACATTTGTATGCAGTACGTTCTGTGGCAAACGTCACTCATGACGTAAATCGATTTGTAATTTCAATCACTTCGTTTATCTCACTGTTTTGTTTTCTTAACGGCACGCTGACTATCGGCTATGTTGTGCGAAACCAACCTATATGGTAACGTTCTTATTTGAAGCAAAAAAATGTTTGCAAATTGAATAAATGCAACTGTAAAACGTTTTGGTACACGCAGTCAGGAATAGCTTACAGCACAACGGATCCTGGGGAACATTTCAGTGCATCTCATCCTGTTTATATTACACTGCGCGGATTACCTGCGGAACCCTCTAGCAAAGCGCGCTCGACATTTTAGAGTTAAACTGCACATAGTTAAGAATCTTTGGAGTAATCATCGAAAAAACGGTGTCGTGAGCAAGCTCGCTTTCGGTAATTCACCAACAGACCAAATATGTAACATACATAACAAACATAATCTTCAGGGTGAAGCGAACGAAACAATTAGCAAGTTCATTTGAAGTCAAACACGTCGTAAATATTTATGGAGACAACATATTGATACAGGTGCATAATCAACTACTACAGGCACTTGGAAATGCACAACAGTCACCGAAGCAGTTTCGTTGTACGCGTGGAGTGGTTATTACATTTTATTGGCTACGGTCACTACAATCCCGACAAACTTTCTACTTTTCGTCGCATAATCTGTTCGAAAGGTTTTCTGCAGATTCAGTTAAAGTTAGCATATGAAGATTAGTTCCAGTGATTGATAACACGAGTTACGTGTCACATGTCTTCCAGTCAGATGGGGACGATATGGCACCAGCACCGCTTCAAGGATACAAACTGAGCTGTGTTCTTTGACTCAGATAAGGCAATTGGGGGTGCCGTACAACTTTTACCAATCCATTCCTGTGCCACCTAATAGTAAATAAAATACCGCCTAACTAATTTGAGGATTTCTACAGTTTCACCACTAAAGTGGTCTTATTCTTGAGATCCTCGGCTGAATTTGAATAAAAAGCTTCTGTGTCTACTTTGAAGACTATCAGGCAAGTTGAGTATTACTCGCAAGTGAATGTGACCGAGCGTTTGCATATGGTAAATCCGTTGTGCCTAGTTTGAAGTCGATAGACAAGTGGTCAACACCGTGGACTTGCAAAAGTTTTCCCAGAAGTTAAATCTTGGCCATGGAAAAAACCAGCTGACCAGCTCTGATAAGAAAGAAACGTGTATCTATTGGTTCTTTTTGGAACAGGCTGTTTGAGGGATTTATGAGAATGTGAAGTTTACGGTCACTTGAGACTGGTGTTCGACCTATGCCAACCAAAACATTGCACCGCTAGTCATTTTCAAGGTCGTCACGTTGAGGAGAACTGAGACGGTTACTCACTTTCGGAACTGTTCAAATCACCGTGGCAAATGCTGTTCCCTCCTGAATTTCTCCTTGTACGCAGATGTACAGTGCGGATTGCGTATGTGACAACAATTCCGAACCGTGGACTTGATTAGTCGGTACGTTCCCCACAATTGTACAGGTGGTCTGCTTGAAATCTCGTGGCTTTTAATCAGTCATTCTCGTGAGTTGTATCAAGTACTGTGTGCCTGTTGTTAATGTCTGTTGGCCGATTCTGTTTGCATACTCATTTTGCTCTACCTAGCGGGAAGATTTGACGTGGGAGGTAAGTCAGTTTGTCAATTTCGAGGTTTTGATAAGTATTTATTGCGAGAAATGTTGCGTCTTCATTTTCCTTAAGTGTAGGTTTCACCGATGCCACCATTCACGCCACAGTTTCTTTTGAACACATTCGTACAGTACGGTACAACAATATGTATCAAACTGAACTTGGGTTGCACTGGCATAAAGCCATTAAAAGATGGGGTAGGATTTTCCTCAAGTGTGTTTCCTGTACACAAATCCTATAGTGGCGGTATGCTGCGTGAGTATAACCAGAAGTGACAAGGTATCAGGATGCTGGTGTTTACACGTAATGGTGGTTTTAAAATTCAGTTGATTCGTCTAATCAAGTGTGTTTGTGGTCATCTGGTTAGTATGTTTGCGGCTGGATCCATTACACTATTTCATTAGCGTGGCAGTTTTGGGATCGGATGAAGTACATACCACCAGGTTGTCTCCAATGTGCCATAAGACAAACAGGTTATGGCTGAAGTTTCTGTGGAGTACGGGTTGTTTAGGAACGCAGACTGGGAAACCACGGAACCATTGGTGAAAGCGAACATGTTTTAGATGTTTCACAAGAAGAATTTGCACCTACGAAACTTTGTCACGCGCCCAGCTGTGCGAATAATTTGCTAGGGCGCTGAAAATTCTGTTGCTCGCATGAGCACTGAGCACATTGTGATCCGAGGCACTTTATCTTCTGTACGATTGATTATTAAGATTGCGGTGTATTTTTCGTGTTGTACATCCTTATTGGTAATTTCGTCTGCTTGGTAAAACATTAACTACTTATTTAAGTGACGATCGTATCATTGCACAAAAAGGAATAGGCAGAAAGAACTAATCAGATGGCTTCAGAATTCACGATAAGTTGCCAACACCTCCTGAATGTAAAGTTACTGTAAAAGCTAACTCACAGTTTACTTCATGGAATAATTCTGTCCTAAGTGTTCCTTGGTTTACATAAACCATATACTTCTGCTGGTTACGGTCAATTCTTGAGTAGGCAAATCGGATGATCACAATTGTAATGCTTAGACATGAATGCTTCTCACGTGTAACAGTAACGAGTTGCATCAGGAGTATAATATAACACCTGAATATCCAGAAGGTTTGTTGGGAACATCCTTTTCATCAGATGCAGACAGACAATGCGCTGACCGCGATCAATCATGTGTCCAAAATTCAAGCAAAGCTAACGGTAATAATTCCGGCTGAACCACCACCCGCTGTAACATGTACTTGGCAAAAAGGCGAAACTAGCCAACGAACCATGTAAATATCACCCTTTCTACAAGGCAACATGGGATTAGTGCGTGTGGGTCAGAGGCTTTGTAGTTAGTAATTTTGTTATACTTATATGGAGAGCAGAAAGGCAGTAAAACATGGTCGTAATGATCACATAAAAATGATTGACAAGAGTTCTTGTCCATTTAAATCTAAAAGGAGGGATTGACGGAGCGCGTTACTAGTTTTGCGGATATATTAACTATAGGAAATAAAATTGCGTGTTTACCAATCACTTTTATATGTTTTAAAATGTACTTCTTGTGTTTAGACTACCATTCAGACGGCGGACACATGTTGAACATTAACCTGGATACGTTCGACGAAGAAAATATATTCTCGGAAATTTGTTCCATCTTTGTTTACTTCATACAGTATATTACTTCCAACTAATTTGCTTGGACTCACATACCCCAATCATAATTTTCATTACGATTATGCATAACTGATAAACGCTTTATGCAAATACATGTCATTCCGACAGACGAGTTCTATTTCCGGAGGACGTCTCATGGCCAAATGAGTCATCGATTTTATGTCACTAGCTGGCGCCAGTTTTCTGGCTCAATATTGTGCGCTATAGGTGAATTCTGTCTCGACAGGAATTCGTGTCGCCTGTTGGGAAGATCATTGTCTAAATGAATGGAGTTTTGTGCATTATCTAGAGCATTCATCTATGCAGAACAAGTAGCTCTCAGTTATTCAGAGTAAACCCTGAAATGGAACTCTGCTTAGCGCACTCGCCCATCATTTATATTGTCTGAAAACTAACTGTATTCTCATCGAGTAAACTATAATTTTTGCAGTAAAGTTTGAACAGCTTCAGTCGTCCAGCTGCATGAAAATTAAAAAATCGTGGCTATCGAGAAGCAGTTTGCAGTGAAAACGATTTAAAAAGAGTCACAGATTTTGCCTCTGCAAAGTTTCCCTCAAACCCTTAAAACGTTGAACTAAGTTCACGTATTGCTGGACTTGTCAGTCAGGTTAAGCACACGCTTACGGATTGCCAGTCAACGAACGAGGTAAAATATCGTTCGACACTGATGGAAGACTGTTAATCAAATGTGCTTATGCGCTCAGACTGAAAGATACTGGTTAGAGAGTCCATCTGAATGTGAAAGCTGCCAGTAAATATGAGTGGTAATCAATCAGAAATTAACCAACTTCATTACGTTACCATTTCAGAAAAACCTGTCTGTCTTCTGCAATCATTTCGGCTTCATTCCAGTGCAATTCATATACAGCAGACGGATGTGTAGAAAATGTGCTCAACTATTATCCCTGGAAAAAAACGACATATTTTTAAACCTTATCTGCAATATATTCAGCACATCTGTTTGACAGTTCCGATATCTACGGTTGTGATAACATCTGGGATGCGAGTGAATCCAAAAAAATATTATTACCTTCTGTGCACTTATCTAAGAGCAGATGCTGTGTTGTCTGATGAATTCGAAACTTGGTTGTTTGCCCAGTCTGACAACATATTGTTTCCGGCTCATCAGATAAAGTGAATCAGTGGGTTATCTCCAGTCAGCTATGAAAGTTCTACCAGAATCTAATGATCTTCTACGCGTACGCTGTATTAGTATATCGACTGAACCACAGATTGTGCATGCAAAAACCGGCTAGCAAACTAATTTGCTTTGATTTTATGTAGACATGACGATTATTATCATCATTTGGTTCATTGGTTTGTTCCTGTACCAAACTCATTAAAGTTGTTTGAAGAATTTTGCTTCTCTTTTGGAATTGCTTGCAGCTGTTCTTCACAATTGTTTCCTCACATGTTTGAAGTTATTGTCTCAACAAGTAGTAACTGTCCAGCCCGCTATGACTGATAATCATTTGGTAATGTATTACTGATCAGACCTTGATAACAATTTAACCCGTCGGCACGTCTGACCCAAGTAATGCTCGTATGATTTGTGCATTTTTCAATAGGTTTCATGTCATGTACACCACTTCGATCGGTGCACGCGCAATGGAATCAGAACATTCAATCAATCTGGCAAACGCTTTCCGTCCTGTCTATCAGCTATGGCGTTTGTAGTCAAAGCAGATCGACGGTTGTTTTTTAACAATCGTAGAAGCCATCTTCAGTCGTGTACTCTGTCTCCTACCTAGTACTCAAAATGTCTAATGTTTTTTCAAAAGAAATCTGCTGAAAAGCTTAGTTGAATACGAGGGCTGTGGTCACATGTGGTTAATGTTCAACTTAGAAAACTTTCTGTCAAAATGCTGAATGACCCATGATTCTACGTCCATGTCCGCATTGATTAAATTACGTAATCGTGATCAGTATTTCAGTCATTATCTTTATATAACACAATTGAATATTTGTCAAATAACGGAACCTCAAAAATGCTTGGTCATGCTGAGATTTTTGACGAACCATTCAATCCGTTGAAGTCCTTTTCTCCAACGTAGTTAACCCATATAAGTATGTTGGGTTTAACCTGATGATCAAAACACAGAAAATCAGCCACACGTTTTTTGCACACCATATCACTCAGCATATTTAGTTACATTGTGTCACTTTCTTTTTCAACACACGACTGTTTGTTTCAAAAACGTTAAAACTGAACCAGCATGTCATTCTACAAAAGACTTAATATATAAGCGACTCGTACGACGGGAGAAAATTAATTTTGGGAAAGAGCTACTTATTCCTTTTCTGTATTTCCCAAAAATTACTTCACCTCATCAAAATACAGAATCCGTCAAACACGCTACCGGTTGCCAACATTGGTTTTGTTTGACAAGAACCGTTTCTACGGTATTAATATACTGACGTTACGACATCAAATGAACCGCACAATTTTCAACTAGTCCAGGTTAGTCCTCAGGGTGTGTCCACTCTTGGACACCTCATCAGAGTCTGTCATGACATCGTAATCTGTTGATAATTTTAAGCATAGACAGATGACTTGGTCGGAGTGGAGCTGCCCCTGAATTTCTACGATTGTCTCAAGTCAGCTGTTGTTCGTAGAATGATGAGGTGTGCTTGCTACATGTTTGATAGACTTTCCCCTAATGGTTTCGTTATTAGCACCCCCACAGTGACTGACATTCCAAACAAATTTGACGAAACCACTGCTGTCTGTCTAATTCATTCGGAAGAGGCTGCTGACAACGACTGGAATCTAGGGATGAAATTTCCAATTCACTCAAACGGTGACGTTCTTATGAATTGTTTGTATGCGAAACATACTGTGGACAGATGTTTAAATAGATACCATACGGAAAGAACTTGCTAGAGCCTAATAATTGCATGCTGCAATGTCGTAATAGTGCTGTGAAGCCAGTACTTCACTTTCGGTGACAAAATAGATGAAAAATAAAGAACCAGAGTTGGTTGCCTGGAAAGGAGAGCATTCTGTGTTCATTCTAAGAATACAACTGAACTCCATTTGAGTTGACCTTACGGCCAAAATACTGCTGTCAGTGTTAGGCTGTCGCAAGACGGTTGCTCGATACGAAAATTAATCAAAGTTGTCTCCGAATGTTTGATGAAAAATGAACGTGACTTTTCTTTACAGCACGCAGCAGGGCGGTTGCGCACAAATGTGGTCTGATGAATAGACGTGTTCAGATGTAAATAAATACACGGTTTATCTGAGTGAAGAAGAATCACCTCACAATAATATAGCAATTACGGAAATACAGTAGTGGGAATTTTGGTTACCCGGTTGAGGATAGCGAACTTGAAAATTATTACAAATATTAGGCTAACCAGTATCAAAGAAAGTCGAGCAAATAAATTATCCTCGCGTCTGACAGTTTTGGATTACGATGGAACGTAATCGGCGTTTATGACGTATACTGCTTGAACGTGTTGTGGAAGTAAGTCGATATGAGTAAAGGTTAAGAACATTCACGATTCTCGCAGCTTTCACAATTAAGTAGTTTCTCCATTTGACTTCTTTCAAAATGAACTACTAAACTCAGGTTTCGCTCTTGTTCAACCTTGTATTCAGTCGTTGCAACTTAATGATGGGTCTTAACCGTGAGGTCATCGATCGGAATTAACTGATGGTTTGTAGCTTTTCTCGAGGCAATGAGGCGAGTTGAGCGCTTGTGATAGTTGTAAACAAAGGTATTATCGTTCATAACTCGGGTTTCGATGTTCGCCGAGCATGCTATTCAGGTTAAAAACGTTTTGTCAACAAGCGAGATGACACCATCAGTGTCTGGGTGTTTCATTGTATAGGTTCGAACACAAGATTTGGTAAAGTGGGATGCATGCCTACACTTATGTACGAAGGAGAATTGATCTCCTGGTCTGAATTCTGGTTGGTCGATTTCTTCTGTTTTGACCCCTGGTACGAATCACTATTGATCACTCTTTGTTGCATCTAAGATTCGATTGATGATTTTTCACATATCTTGAGTTTGATTGAACTTTTGCCGTTGCGGATGAACTGTGATCCGAATCTGGTTGGTTAGTCCGTATCATTTGACTAGATGGATCTCTTCTTTCCTTACTCACTAACTGGTTTCGACAACGGCTTCACTCATTCAAGCTACTTCATTCAGGTTTGCCGACATTTGAGCATGACGGTATTCACACCTCCTCAACTTTTTGATTCGCATGGGTTCGGAGCTAATGTCCAGCCCGAAAATGTTCAATTATTGATCCGGCTGATGAGTACCAAGCCTTGAGAGGTTTTTTTGCATGTCTGGTGTTTGCCCCATCAAGGACGCTTACGGTACTCAATTTGAGTGTATGTCCAGTTAGATCCCCGTGGACGGAGATAAAAGAAAATTGGTCATGTCTCTTGGTTTTAATAATACCGTTCGTAATTTTGCTATTGGCTTGTACGCTGGTGTAATGCTACGTGGCCTCAGGAGCCTTGCGGTGATTTCTGTTACGGTTTTGAGGTACAGTAATATAGTTCGTTTAATTGACGGTTCCGTAGAGCCTGAATCCCTTCATTTCTGTCACAAAGTCCGTCGGATGTAATTTATTGCGTACCAGTTGCAAAGAATTACTTAGTATAGATACTCTTCCTGTCTTCTTCGGGATCTGCGATACTGCAGTGTTTCAGCTCTTTCAAACACAATCCGAATGTAGCTCCGTTTATGGTACACGGGGTGTATGTGTTGCTTTTTGATCAAGTGAGGTTCCCGGTGTTCCATTAGGTTTGCGGCTAATAAATACACCCAATAAAGACAACTGGTTGTCGGCATCAATACGTTGTCAATGTAATATCGTTGAGAACGTTGTTGGGCAGTCTGTGTGTGTCTTTTAGCATTAAGTTTTCGAGGGTTATGGATGTAATCAACAAGCCAGTGGAGAGAAGTCCTAGTCTAAGGGTCATCGACTGGAGTTAACAGGACAGTCACTGTCTCCTGTAGAGACGACCGGGCAACCTCAACATTACCCACAAGCGAAAGTGGCTGGGCGTTCACAAAGATCATTCGGTCGTGCCCAATGTGAGGTCAATGACACAGTGGTAAAAACGGTTGCTTCATGATAGCGTTCCGGCAGTGGCAAGCATATGCACTACTGACAAGCTCTAATGAGAATGAAATTCATGTGTGGTGCTTCTTTTGGAAACGGGCTGACTAGAATGTCTGTGAGAATGCAACAGTTGTTATCAATTGTTGGTGATGTTCAATCTACATGATTAGGGTTGTGCCTTCGACATAAATCCACAGGTTTACGTTGATCTTCGGTTGCGCGATGTTCTGTATCCTCTGCACTACCGCCGAGGCGATGAATCCCAATATGAATGAGTCTGTTGGATTTCCTTTAAGACGTTCATGGATTCGTCCACTGAATTTGAAGTACGCTGACAAACGCAGTTCACGGAGAGTGTGTATACTTTCCGGTTCCAATAATTCGTTTTGGTGGGGATTTCCCCGCAGCAGTCTTTGTGGTGTTTCTTTGACCAGATTAAGGTCCATTGAAGTGAACAGCACTGTGACATCGAACGAAACCATTATCTCATTTTCCTATATCCTGATGCTTCTCAGTTTGCTGAGGAATTGCAGACTATTGCTGAATGAATGTTCCATTCCAGCGATTACGCGGTCTTGTTGACTGATCAAACTTGGCGAACATTATAATACTTAAAGGCTGAGCGTTACTCATGCGTTTCCAAGGTAAGCCCGGGGGTACATTGGAAGACGTGACTACTTCATAGGAAGGTCACCGAAGGTTGAAGTCCGATTGACACTGTCTAAGAAGAACGAGAGACTTGACTATGACCTCACTGTGAAAGTAGTTGTTTGTTAACTCTGTGCAAGTGCGACATATCTAATCAAATGGGGACAACATTTAAATCACAATAAAGAGCGTATCACTTGGTAACTTTGGAAGGTCGATTTTAGGAACACATGCTTTTATTTTTCTTACCATACTTTCACGGCCACCAAATAAGTGAGCGATTATTCTATGTAAAATGAAATATGGCACACGCGTCAGTGAGATTATTAAGGTGACTTTCCCGGACGTAAACAATATTGCCTCGGGGGTCAATATGAGTATATAATGACAACATTGGAAATTGTAACGAAAACGCAGGAAGGAAAATGCACCTCAAAGGTGACTGTGTGGGCTATGAAACTTCTTCGCAATGTTAAGAAGTGTTGGGCTATAACTATTCTTGGTCATCGCACTGTAGTTGTTTATTTCATGTCGTACCAACTAGCCTTGTGAATGAAAACAGGATATTAATTTTAGGAAGCTGAGCGAACAGGGATGTGTTGACTGTAAAGTTAAACGAAGTTGAGATGTTTGCAATCGCTATACTGCTGGGTGAGTTTTACTGTGCTCACCACGCCGGAGGTGATGGTGGTTAGGCGCGCGTGAAAGCAACATGTGTGGTTGGTCAAGACGGGTTTCTGTCGCCACTAATTAGTTCGTGCCCTGTTGGTTCATAAGTCTTTCGATGTTACATGGCCTTGAAAAAGTAATACATAGTTATGTATAGGAAACAAACCGGTTTACATTTATTCATCATCAGGCTAAATACATCACAGTTATATCATAAATTTTACAAAGGAATCACTGAGGAGGTGAACGGGGAACGGGTGGTTAATGAGATCAGTTAGTTCCATCCACAGCTGAAGCTATTGGGATTTGCCTATACAACCCACCACTGTACGCCCAGTCCCATACCCTGTTAGCCTGTGAAAACCCACAATTTAAGTCTGCACTGGATTGCACCGTTACACTGGACTGGCCAACCTCATTAACCACCCGTTCCCCGTTTACCCTCTTATTCATTCTTCTGTAAAATTTGTGATATAAATGTGGTGTATTTAGCCTGATGATTAATCATTGAAAACGGGCTTGTTCGTCAGACAGTTTGTTTCATAGCTGCATTGGGAATTTTCGTGCGAATATATTTTTGTTACCAGAGACGTCTGACATAATGTCTGAGATCGAAAGCTTCGGTTTCTGATAGCAGAAATATTCTACCAGATTCACAGTTGGGCTTGGTAAACCTCCTAAATTTTTTATAGAATTCATCTGGTCATGATTGATTGATGGATCAAGTGAAGTGTGGTCTAATTGCATTTGAAAGGGGTCTGAGCGAACCATTGCGGAGCTATTTCAGGCAATAATCAGATCTTTTCCGAACATTCACATCTGGCTCTAATGACGTTTCACTTTTCTTGAGCTGACCAGAAACTAGTTTCGTTCTTGCGGAGATTATCCGATAAGCAAACTACTGGCACCTTTTTGACGTACTTTTATAAACTTGTATTTCAACGCGTACTAATTTGTACTACTGGCTGGTACTCTAGTCGGCCAGCGGGAGTTTCTGAAACAGTGAATCAAATCTGAGAAATTTGAATCGACTACATCAACGTAGTCGATGATTAGCTACGCCACGCCTTACGAACATCGCCTAGTTTCCTAGATTCTCGATATATCATAACCTATGAATCTGTCTCACTTAAGCCGTTTACGAAGGTCATAGACTAAACGCGATATCAGTCTGATGGTTATTTTAATGGTTATTTCATATAGCCTGCGAAAGAGCTAAGTAAGTTCAGTGTAACATTAGGAAATAAGTTATCAAGTTCAAATCAAAGCAGGCGATGGGAAGTGGTTGAGTTCAACTCAATTTTGCTGGTGGTTGGCTCTCTAATTTCCAACTGATAAAGCAAAGTGTATTTACCTCTACTGTGGTTTGTTGGAACTAAATCTGCATTATGTTCGAAATTTTATAGATACGAATAGCCGTTGGAATCGTAATTAAGTTGAGGCGTCTCACGGAAGTACTCAGAAAACCTAACACTGGTTGCGGTAAGCCTGTTTTATTCATGTGACAAGAACACCCACGTGTATCCGTACATCAGTAGTAACGAAATTAGACCCTGTCATTTATTGACATCTCTGGTGTACGTATTGTTACAAACTGTCATCTGTTTCATACAATAAAAAAACTTGGAGTATATCAGAAAGTACAACAGCGAACCTCTCTGTCAAATACTGGTATCGTACTCCTACAATTGGTCAACTGTTATGCAATCTATTTTGAATATACAATGAGTCGAATGGGTTTTCACAAGAAACACTTACAGGAACTTATTGATCGTTTCAGACAGAACACAGAAATCAATGTGGCAAGTGAACTTGGATAGGATAAAATTGTGATGAGATGCACTAAACACTGAAAAGACACAAATTAGGGTTTTACTCCGTTGTCAACAATGTTTCAGTACGTACACAATTAGGATGGTGATGGTCACTGAAGTGGTCAGTATGTCCCAAAGTACCCTGGCGTACTGTGAAGTTTTGAGCAGATTCACATGCGTAGTCATTATGCTGAAATTCTCCTGTTACCTTAATACCACATTTATGTGAGTGAACAGCGTATTTATAAGGAGTTACTCAGATAACCTTGAAATGATTGTCTTCCAAGGAGGCCGACAGTAGTTGATGTGATCCTGCAGTGGATTGCAAAAAATAGACAATTTCTCACCGATCAAGCCCTCTTTTGCCTGATAAATGTGACTAAACTCTAGTTTCGGTCTCAGTAGTGTTTGTCAGTAGTGCATATACTTGCCACTGCCGGAACTAGAAATCCGGCCACGTTTTCATGAAGTAGTCTTGTTTACCACTGCGCCAGGGACCTCACATTAGGCACGACCGAAATGCTATATCTGGATGTTCAACCACTTTCGCTTGTAGGTAATGATTAGGTTGCCAGATCGCCTCGAGATAAGACATAGTTATTGTCTGTTAACTCCAGACGATGACCTCTTGTTTAGGACTTCTCTCCAAGCTGGAAATACAGGAATCATTGACTCGTTGAGGAGTATGTTGATTAATGAAGCCAGCAAAAGTCGAGTTGATGGCTTCTTTTCGATAGGGACCGATTGAAAGATCTATGGGAATGTGACAACAATATTCAGTTCCGGGTGATGTTCAGTCTATAAGAAGACAAAATTCCTCTAATAGTCACCAGTAATGTTTGATGATTGTGAAACCACTTGCCTGTCAAAGACGTCAACAGGGATCGAGATAGTAATAAAGTGGACTGCCACCAAATAAATGCTTTCGTATTGATCAAGCACCGTTTTGGCTGGGAAATGTTAACTTTATTGTCGAGATATCCTAGGCCAAAATAACGTAAAAGTCCATCAAAACAGAGATATTTTAAAGAAATTCTCCATAAGTGCGAAATCTGCAGTGACAGGAAATACACATATACCAGTTTACTGATGTGTTTCAATGAAATTTCTTCATCTTCAGACAGTGATGAAAATCGTTCAAACGTGGCCAGGGCTTTACCGACGGAATACAAACTGCTACGTCCTAGCCGTACACAGCTGAGTATCAACTTTTTCATCACTTATACCAAAATGGTAGAGGGAATGTTGCCATTCTACATGACACCACTTCGTTCCAACGGGATACATCTTTGCTTATTCTAGTAGAGATGAGTTTGACTCATTCTTCGACATATAGTGCTTTTACAGATCTAGCAGGATTGCTGACGCTTCACTGTCTTTCATGATGTGACGTTCTAATTAACGTACTAAAAATCAATCCGCGAACAAACTTGTATTTTATTTAGCTCATAATTAATTTTACAAACGGAACTATTGCTAGTGAGCATAATTTACGTTATCGGTTGGCTTTTTAAATACTTGACAATAAACAGTAATTTTAAGTTCTTTGCAAGCAGATTATTCTTTTACCTTTCACTTAAAACTCTAGTATAGAAAATACTGATAAAACCGTGCAACGTTAGCTGTTTTGTCAGTAATTGCTAATAATCTATTCAAATCATGTATGAATTATCTGAACCCATAGCAAATAAAAGTTGTCCGACTTACAGTTTACAGAACGGTCTTGACAGTTATTTGGGTTCAGTTAAAAAGTAGAATAAACAGTAAGGTGTCGTGATTCAGATTGTTTCGTCCTACTTTGACAGTGTTCGAGAAATTGATTGTCTCTTATTATGAGTGTTACTCAAGCTGGTTTGCTGCGGTCATCAGCAAGAGTATACTGAGATGGACTGTGATCGTTCTACATGCAACGGATTTCAAAGAGACGAGTGGCAGCCACTGGATGGAAAATAACCTCATTCATACAGCAGCGTGATAAGCCAGTTTTAGCTTAACAGTACTCAGAAGGTAAGGTATGGTCACACCACAACATAGCATAACAGTTTCGGAGTTGTAACAGTAATGTCCCCGAGGCTTGAACGAATAAGATACTCTGGGATTCATGCTACTAGATGCCCCAAACGGTGGACTTGATCGCTCACTCAGGTTAATGTACTCGCAGAAAATAGCAAAACTACTGAGGTTTGCAAGATTTCTCTTGTTCAGCGGCTTGCAAACCTGGCCCCATCTATAATGAAAAAGATCGTTTACTGGTGAGAGTCGGTCATTGGTACTCGCGGCTAATGAACCGTTAAGAGTAGAATTTTTGTTTGAGCGATGTTCAGTGCAACGCACTGCATCCGGGGAGACTCTCATTCCTCAGCTTTTACCAAACGGATATGGCTGCACAATTTGTTTTTTTACAGTATTTATGACGTAGTGAAGTTTGAAATTTATGATAGTAAATTACAGCCCACATAAAAATTACTGGTATCCCTATAGTGATGTGTTATCTAAGCTTGAGAACTTTACTTTCAACCTGTCCCTCATGAACACTGTGCAACCTGATGACTGTTGTGTTCGGTTGTAGTGCTAATCAGACTTCATTAATGCATCATGTTTACTATCATAGGATGTACGCTCTGCAGTACGCTGCAAACA
>LUCH01000015.1:353800-364850 GCA_013368495.1 Paragonimus heterotremus | reverse complement strand
ACTAGACAGGTTGGTGGTTCAGGGTATTATTTTATCGAAACACACGCGGGAGATTTCATTAATGCAAATCATCCACATACATCTAGATTCCGTAGGCGTATCTACAGAAGAGATTTTATCTAGTGAATATATCACCGGAAAATAAGTTTCATGTGAAAAATGCATGGAATTGATTTTACTCACACGAAGGTCAACCAAAAGTACACTTTACTGCATTTAAGTTAATACCATCTACCATTTTCGTTACTGTTTATAGCAATGGAATAGTTGGTTGAAGTGACACATGTAGATATTTGTTCAACCGTAGCATATCCATGAATAAAACCACACGGTTTAATCAATTAATAAACTAATTTGTAACAATTAATTATCCTTTAATTTTAAAGTGGTCCGACCAAAGATCACCACGGTAGTCGCCCACGGTACTTATTTAGCGACCTATCGCAGTTGTCTGGTTAGAGTGAAAATATTTGGAAACGACTGATTCCTTATATAAAACATCTCTATGGGTGAGTGTGAAATTAAAGCGCAAGTAGCTGTTGACAGTGGGCTATCAATAAACCAACCAATGTATAAACAATCAGAACTACGAACGCTCCGTACGTTTTGGGAAGTCAGAACAGTGTTGATTCTCTCCAAGTGTTAGTATGATTGATAAATTCACATTACTGCTATACATTAGGATAAACATAATGAAACAACACTGTAGTACTTTGTGTACACACCAACAGTTATTTATCAATATCAAAACAATACGTTAACAGTTCTCCCGATCAAGGGACGAATAACACATTTGTATGATTTATGACTTGGCTTTGATGCATCCGGTTGGCTGTACCAAAATATGTTCCCTGGTTCGCTTCTGATAATCCGCAAAATAATGTTAGGTTGCACCTCATAGATACTGCCTTATTTGCTTACATTATTTATAGTATTTTCATCTGGCGGGAATAACTTCCGGTGCTTTTATCTGTCAAGAAAAGCCTGCCCCCAAGTTATAGCCTAAACAAAAAATAAAACGCTATGTACAGATCACATTGAACTACAAACGTTGGGTGATGTTGGTCAAACAGCTCTAATCAATAGTTGGCAAACATACTGGTCTGAAGAACGAAACCTGATAAAAATAGCCATACAACTATACGAACGTATGTAAATGGTAATCCAGGGGAGACTGCCTGGTGTTCATTACTGTGTGATGCTTGAACAATTGTTCAGTTGTGGGCACAGACGAACACAAGGAAGTTCATTGAATTAAGGTACCCACTTTAAATAGCCTGTTCCGTTTTGTTGCAGTGTTCTTTATTGTGCGATTGAAGAGCCGCTAAAGAATTTGGTTGGCTATAAAGTATTCACAATAATTCATATGTCCATTGTATAGAAACATTTCCTGAAAAAAGGGTTCCCTTACTGTAAATCGATCTCCATGGGAATGTGAAAATTTCCACGCAAAATTCATACTTATCTACCAAACTTAGATCACTCATACCCAACTGTTTACCAAAATATGGCTAACTCGAGTTTAGAGATACCAGGATGTGATGAAAGTATAACATTACTGGCAATCTAGATGACAGTAAACCAAACTTTTTGAATTAGACTAGACGTAAACCAAACATGGAAGGATTACTCTTAGACACAGGTCAGGTGTGGTGCACATAGTGAAGTATATACTATTCCGAAGTGAGTTAATGGAGCGATCATAATCATATAATCACCTGTACGCTTTTGTGAATCTCAAACGAAAAACAAACTACTTACGTCGACGTCATTTTTGAACTAAACTAAACTGGGTGATTAACAGGTATGCGTGCAAATTATGAGGTGTACAACCAACGTTAATCAAATTATTTTTCTCCTGCTTTCGTATGATAGCAGAGTAAACTGTAAATCAGATGATCAAAACTAATGTCGAATACTTCTAATAATAATTTGACGGTAGCTGCGAAAGTAAGCTAAGTTTACGGTTTCAATTCGAATATGATTTCCAAGTTGGCTAGTTGCATTAAAGCCCGTCTTTATTGTTGCCAGCATGGAAGTGCATTAATTTTCTTTTAAAGAAAAATTTCTTGGCAGAGATTGTCTAAATTGAACCAGAAAATTATTGTTCTCAGTGTCGAATTAGTTCAACACCTAGATACAGTGT
Organism: Paragonimus heterotremus; assembly: GCA_013368495.1. Classification (NCBI taxonomy): domain Eukaryota; kingdom Metazoa; phylum Platyhelminthes; class Trematoda; order Plagiorchiida; family Troglotrematidae; genus Paragonimus; species Paragonimus heterotremus. The sequence goes on along the minus strand of LUCH01000015.1, from coordinate 362,704 downwards.
GGATCTGCAAAGTGACGTAGTGTTTTCAGATTGACAATGTGTTTCTCAGATCGACAGAAGTTGTACATTATCCTTCACCTGTAAAGTCGTTGTCAGCGCAGTGTGATAGTTAGGGCTGCAGTCGGTTTTATTTATTTTGTTCCAACATTTTGAAGGATGCAATTTGCTTATCCAAAGAAACGTTGTGGAGTCCCTTTCATTCAATTTACTTCGACCTTTCTACGCCTATAATCCCACCCTAAATTCGAACCTGTAACATATCTATGTTTGCCAAGATCACCATACATGTTGTTTTGTAATGCTTGACATAGCACAGCTCATTGTCAGGTTTATAAGCCAAACTTTCAATGCACACGATTTATGTCGGGGCTGATTTCCGTGTGAAGTCTCGAGCATGCATTCCAGAACACGGGCAACTGTTACTAGTAAGATCAAAGTTGAAGGCCTTTCCTCAACTGTTGTTCGAGGAAGATTATACCAGTACGTCGCTACGAAGCCATCCAAGGACTGTTACACTACCGACGTATAGTGCCACCGAGATCATATAAATTAACACCACAAAACTGGTCGCAGTTCCGCCTCTAACATTTCAATTGTCTTAGTTCGCAAGATCACACATCTCTTACCTATTTTCCTTTAGCTACCAGGTCGACTACAATGACTTGACGGAGAGGTATTTAGGTATGGTACATCTTCCAGCATGGACAAGAAAGTAGATGGCGCAGATTCATGTTAATACTCATGTGTGCACAGAGCGACCGTCAAAGAGATCACCGGCATCAGCGATCGCTCGTCATCTCTTGGGGGGCATTAGCGAGTGGATTCGATGTAGGCATTCACGGTTATTTACGCAACTGACTAACCCCAGTTGTTGCGATATGCTGAGACAGTTAATCTGAGACGTTGATTTCCACTTTATGCGCCGAAAAATCATTCATTAGCTTAACACTGCCATGATGACGATGGTATGTACTTGTTTATCACTCCATAAATCTTGTGTATTATAGTTTTTGACTGTTCTAGTGAAAATGTTTTAAGATAATGCTCCTTCACTTTGGGAAACATTGCAGTTGACTTGACCTTGCAGGTGAATCAATAACTTCAATATTTACTTTATTTATAAGAGAAATATTTATATAAATGTTGAATGCTCACCTCCAAAAGTGCAACAAGTAAGCAATTGGCTTGACTTGACCTGACTCTAGTTTTTCCGTATCAGGTAGGTAAATGTTTAGCGCAGGTTTCTCATACAGTACATTTACTTACGTAATAATATATACAAACGTACACAAAAGAAAAACAGTCAAAATTAATGTAAAGGCAGTTACATGTATCGTCTGGTAGGGTTTTGCAAAGAGAATAGTTGTTAGCAATTTATTTATTAAATGGTTGATCGCAGTGTGGCAGTGAAGCATATACTTGCTTCCATACAATCCTCCGTATATTTGACAAGTTTGTGCCGTTAATAGTTGATGGGGTTATCACTACGTTTTCTGTGCAAACGTTTTTCACAGAAACGTGGGTCTGTTAGCCTCACTTATTGTAATGGCCTGTCATTTGCATTGCTTATCAGTGGATACGGGTAAAACGATACACTTCATCCACTCCTGCACAAAGGCCTTGTAGCCGATACTTCACACAACTTAGTGCCGGTTGTAATAATCTCACTGTGAAAACCCTCTATCTATCTATGATAAACTTGCTCTGTATGACCAAAGTGTATTTAAATGGTGTTACCCGGCTGTATGTTAAGTTTCTCTGAAACCTTAGGATAAGCATAGGTCAAAGATTTTCGAGTATAATTTGGTCATATTTACTCGTTATTATTCAGTAAATTCACCCAGCTGCTACTCTGTATAATGACTGGTGATAATCCCCACTAAGCCAGTGATTAATTTTGTGATCAGCATCTACTGACAGAAATACCATGCGGGCAGTTCTTATATCAGGTATTCACTGTCCTGTATCTAGAACATTGTGGGACGATCTGAAACAACGTACAAAGTGCATGTTTTTGTCACTTAGCCCAACAGGTCTATTAAAAGCAGTATGCGTAGGCTCATTCTATATTAGCCAGTTGGATAGCTAGATATGGCCAACTTGTGACCGAGACCAGCTAGAAAAGTTTATCTGTGCTAAACTTCACCAGCGTGGGATACACACAAGGTAAGCAAGATTGAAAAACTGCTAGTTAAAGGATTGTAAATTATGAAAAATGGGCTGTGATCACCGAGCTTCTTAAAAAAAGAAACAGAGAATGTCCAGGCTCATGAGGATTGATGTTTCTACCATTATTGACATGCTTCAAAACGAATGTTAGTGGTGATTGTTTCTAGTGTGTTTGTAGTTAATGGACAAGAGTTGGCTACGCGTTTTCGCTCCATTTTTCACAACAGTTACATTGTGACCAGGGATACATAATGCAAGGTACACTAGTGATCCACATAGCACAGTGTATCTTAATGTGTTGTTGGTAGGTAGTGTGCTAATCAAACAAACGTATTGAACAGAGGTTGCATCGTTTCATTCAAACCATACTTGCTTTCTATTAATTACATAGAAAAAAAATAGTACACTGTTAACCTTTGAAGCAGAGATTAATTGTGTCTGGTTCAACTGATTATAGTGGGTATCGGCAAGAGATCTTCTCCGTTAATACGTTTGAGTGCTGCCGTGATGACATACGTTGGTCGACTCACCTGGTCCCTTAAACATTACTAGCTTCATCTGTCTCACAAACAAATTCGATAGCGTGCTGTCACTGTGCACGCACACAACCCGAGAACAATGTTGGTTCATGACTATGTGGATAAAGACGATTCTGTCCAACAGTCAGCATCTGTTGAAGGAAAAACTTAAACAAGGGGTCTATAAAGGAAGTTGCTTTCGCGGCCTGCTGACTGAGTAAAGGGCGCAACATACACACAGAAACATACACTTAAGGCACAACTCAACAGGTCATTTACCAAAACTGAACGCTTCCGGTTGTTTCAGCGATGGAAATCGATTGGTCAAATCAGCGATGTCTGCCTGTCTCCTTCAGATATGAGACCAGTTTGAAGACCGCCAGTTTAAAAAACATAAAACTTTAGCTTTCACACCAAGGTAGTCAGTGAAACTGTCCTGAATTGGCTTAGATGCTTTTGTCTCCCGGATGTTGTTGTGCTAAATTGGTCACGAAACAGCTTAAGTGTATCACCTTTCACCTGACCGGTGTGACATTAAAACTGCGGGTTTTGAAAAGCCAGCGAAACAAATTGGTGTCAGTGATGTGTCTAATTAACATATTTTCAAAATCCGTGAGTGTGAGTTGGAAGGATAGACAATTTAAAACCGACACAATGAAATATTCTCTTACTGTATCAAAAATGAATAAATCTTAGTTGAGTAGTACTACTGTCAGGTGTTGCAGAACAGTTTTAATAAATTAGAGGCAAGCCTAACCACATCACTCTTTCAACCGATGGATAGGATTTCTGCCATATTAGCCCACATATGTCAACCGTTATCGTATTTCCGTTGTTATTGAGGAGCTGATGCTCAGTAAAACCTTATGAAACCTTTTGGGCAATGACTATTCGCTGTTCGTTTTTAATCGTCGAGCTGCCAGTTGTTTTGAAATTAAATTCTGCCATTGCTATTTTATTTTTCTGCAACTTGTACAACTGATTTTCTGCCTTCCAACTGTCAAATAGAAAAATCTGTTTCCGAGTCCTATGAGTTTACCTCGCATCTGCTTGCTCATTCTCGCACTCAAGTGACCCGAGAATTCGCATTTACCAAAAGGTCTGAAATGAGGGCCTTGTGAAATGTCGCCTGGCCAGCAGTTGCTAATCTCTACTCCAGTGAGGCCGATGTTGTCAGCCAACATAAGTGAGTATTTTTTGAAAAGGCAAGAGTTTCTTGTAAATACTTATTCACAAACACACACAGAGTCAGTTGAGTGTACCAGTGAAGAATTGCATCCCTTTGGCTAAACCATAAACTAGTAAGCTCACCATGTTCACGCGGTTTATACTGAAACTCATTTTTAGAGTAGTACGTCGGCCACTTTGAATTTCCAAAACAATACTTGGCAATATTTCAACAAACTGGTGTCGGCGTTATAGAGTTTTAATTTGAGCCTCAAACAAAGATTAAGGAAGACACCTGGAATAGCAGGAGAGTAAATTTAACAACAAAGCAAAACAGCGCGGCGACGTCATTAAGAGAACTATGGCATACAGAGACCCTCGAATTCGAAACATATGTTAGGCAAATCATGACCAGCATGTAACATAAGAGAGAGGCTAATTTTCACAAACGAGTCAGTCTAGTTAAGCTGAAGTCTAAGAGAATTTCAAACAGTAAACGACCGATTTTTTCATCAAATCAAGGCAATTCCACTTTTAAAACACTATTATCAGGACCACACATTTTCTGTCTTCGCCTTGAGCCTAGACACTTGAATTTAGAAACTTGCCTTGAAAATATTTTGACCACCTAAACATCCTTTAGTTATCTTAAGGTACTGACGTGTAAATGTTTATGACTATGTTATTTCGATCTTACATTCAATATTTTGCCTACGATTTTCGGGAACTTACAGGCAACAGAACGCCTTCTGTCACTTGCTTCTTTAAGATGAAATTAAACTACTATAGTCTTGAAATCGGACAGAGGTGCAGGGATTTTCATTATCACTGGGGCGAATCAGTCAAATAAAATTAATTTTCGGCTGCAATATACAAACAAACTTGTACGAATAGGTGACCATGAGGCTAAAACGGTGAATATAGAGAATATTTTAGGACAGTCAACGTGATGCTTGAAATAAACTGGGTTCATCGACTGAAGCGCGGCTGTACAATCAGACTGGTAAGATCTGTTATCTTTTGACTTCATGAAGTACCTAAGGCTCATAAGAGCGGAATACCTTTGCGACCGGTCTTGGACATGTGAAACTCTTCATAATATGCCAATGAGAATGGGCTAACCGATATGCTAGTAAATGTAAGGGGATAATTTTGTCTCAAGGTGTGACGCCAATCTGTTGGGAACACAGATTGAATTGTTCCGATTTTATAAACCATATGTGGGTGGTATTGTAGACGTAGCGGTCGAATCAGCAGTCTTTGAAGAAATATTGAGGCGGTGTAACTCAGCAGAAGTGAATGTCTATTTTTCTAAGAAGCTCGAGTCAACCGAAGGTATCTCGTTTTAAGTGTCCTCTCAGTCCTTTGTTCCGATGAGAAAATAAAAAGTACGCCAAAATTTAATTTGAATGAGTCAGTTTATGAATTTTTGTAGTTTTATATCATCAAGACAGATAACTGCTCCTATCCGATGCTCGGTTTGAACAGCGGTGAAAATCTGTTGGAGTGACAATTTGGAGGAGAGAAAGTGATCCATATGTTACCCTAACTGAAAAAAGCTAACCAGAAAAGTTTGTTCACAAGCACATGTTCGGCAGCACAAAACCAAGGCAATCGTATTTTGTTGGCAAAATGTCTGGCTGTATTTCATTGCTTCTTAAGAGCGATACTGTCTTCGAAAATGTAAGCAACACGCTTACCATAATCATGTGCTGGACCTGTTTTGCAATCAAACTCAAGGTTCCGTGAAATTTCTTACTAGATTAATGTCCTCAGTTGAAACGCTTCGCCTTTTCATGCTTCTTCATGCTATGTGCCACTTGATTTGATCTTGTTGTACTAGGTACAAAGCTTGCATGACAGACAATTACCTGAAGGCGCTCAGAAGCATCATCCGCTATGGTTAACTCGTGGCCTGATAAATTACCGTTTGTCTTCGCCTTTTACCAGTTTAGCGTAATTGATCCATTTGCTCAGTCTCACAGACTTATTTCGTCCAATCTGTTGATTACGTTGTACACACAAAGGTCGTGTGATGGCAACTATAAAACCAAACTCGTTTGGCCATCTTTTTCTCCAACTATGTAATCAAAAGAGCTTCATCACCACCTTCAACCTCGAATGGTCAAATTTCTATGTTCTGACTGTGTAGGTTACACAACAATGACTACTACATTAGCAACCATCTTTATTTTGTACATCCTACTGTTAGGCGTTAAGTAACCGGAATTCAAAAAAGGCATGATCCTTCTGATATTGATGACAAACCCTTCAACCCTTAACAGCCTTTCAAACGTGATAAACCAAATGTAAACAGGAGTCTTTAGTGTATTCTATTCAGTTGGATAATGTAGAATAAATCCAGAGATTGATATACAGCCTGCTGACTTCCGAAGAGTCTCGTAGTTTTGTTGTTACAGTTGTCAGGAAGGTGAGGCTGCAGATGAGGCTCATCAATTAAGATTCTTGAGAGAATCCCTTGGGGGTGTCATACTACTATTATGAAGGTTAAATGACATCATCAGAAATCTCTGTAGGTCTCTTGATACAATTAGGTATTTCAGAATTTTTAATTACGTTTCAGGAAACGGTTTGTGAAAGGTTTGATAAATACATACGAACAGTTGATGAGTATTGATGAGTAGTAGGGGACTTTGGTTTTCATATAGAGTGAACACCCCCAAAACTGATCACAGCTGTCGCATTCCCATAGACGTTCCTGTCGGCCCCTTTCGAAAAGAAGCACCAAAATCGAGTTTCGCTCTCATTAGAACTCGTCAGTAGTGCACATACTTGCCACTGCCGGGACTAGAAACCCGGGCACGCTGTTCATGAGGAAACCGTGTTTACAACTGCGCCATTGACCTCACATACGAACAAGCTCGTATCCAACTGTTCATTATCCGACCAGTTACGTAACATTTATGTGAGACAGAGTCGTCCGGGTGAAACGAACGCAAACAATTAGCAAGTTCAAATGAGGTCGATAGGTCATAGGCACACACGGAGACAACGTTTTAACGCGATTAAGTCAAAATGATGAGGCAACTAGAACCATGGTGCTTTGATCGGTTGTGGGTGGTTGTCAAGGCCAAATTCACCGTCCGAATAAAGCGCTTTTGTGTGCCCAAGGGTGGATTATCTAGTCGAATCCTGATCGCTTTAGCTGTGCAGAAAATTCTATATCTGCCTCGCCAGATCGGACGAGAAGAGGAGTCCAGGTTGACAGACTGTGCTCGCATGCGGCTGTTACTTTATTTTGGGTTTTGCTTGTTTTTTCAGTTGAACGAAGTAGATTGTATTCAGCAGCGTGTGATGACTATCTTATCCAAACTTTTAACAGAATAGTAGGCTTCCTGTAACATTTTGCAGCCAGTTGAAAATTGTTCTTTGGGTATGTAAATTCTGTTGTTTATTAAGTAACGTATATTTTATTGTTACACTCACAGGGTCTACTTCGTTGAGTCACACTCTCCAAGATCGTTGCTCACAACATCGGATCTAAAACTCCATGATATGACTAGCAGGGTGGAGGTGAGGGTGACTGTTCACTTTTAACGTACGCTTAACGTACGCATTAGGCATTGGCGTTCATCAAAAATTATCCAACAAAAGTAGAATTCTGCCAAGTTTTTATTACATTTTTATATTACATTATATATATATTTACATTAAATTTTCTAATTGCATCTGATGACTAGTATTTAATTATAGAGAACCCGTTTATATAAACCATAATGATTGCAGAGTTGTTTGGTCTTCTCGATCGTGACTACCCCTAAATATCTCAGTACATATAGGGAGGTTAATTCCATGAAGTTATTGAAGATACTATCATGAAATACATTTTCTTAAACAACAAAACGGTATAGAGTTTACCGCATTTTTTCATAAGTTAAGTGACTACTGGGTTCAACATATCGATTCAGAAATCTATCATGTTTATTCGACGAACGAATGTCACGAAAGATAATTCGAAGGAGCAATTGACTAAACATTCATTTTACAATGCGCTGCTTAGGAGGACACATATACACATTGAGCACAAAACCAAATGAAGGATTTTGAAGGTATTTGCAACTAGCCAGTTGGCCAATCAGGCTCGCAGTACGCCAAATTACACCACAGACTTTATTCTCCAAAAAAACACCATAAAATGTCCAAGGTACTTGAAAATTCTAAAATAATTGACCCAGTGTCAAAGATAATGAAATACCAGCAAGTTTCCCTTTGGAGAAAGGTAGACTGGTTGGATTCCAGCACTCGGTTAGTGTAGACCAAGCATGTCTAGTGCGTAACTACGGACAAACAAACGGTTGGGGACTAGTCACACCTGCCTGTTTTATCGGGCCTATGAAGAAAAAGGACGCAGCTGTTGCTCTCGAGTTGCCTCAGTTTTGTGTACGAATGCTGGTTTTTCTGGACCACCAGCCCACGTGACCTATACTGAATATCGTTAGTTGGTTTAATTATTCGGTTCTCACATTTTGGATCATCATCATCGTTATAGAAAACAATACATCAACGGTTCACACTGATGCTTAACTTCTACACAACCACGAAGAAGAAGAAGAAGAAGAAGAAACAAACCCTGATTAGGAAGAGAGAAGAAAAAAGCGAGAAGGGAGGGGAGCTAGTCACTAAAAATAGCTACGTCTCCATTCAAACATACATCAAGGCGTCTACACCTTGCACACAAACAACCGAGCCGTAAATAAAAGTGAGGCGTCATCAGTAAGACAGCTTCCTCACGGCTTTCACTGCCCCGCGTCATTAAGTGCGCTCACTTCACAGACAACTCAGCCAAACGAACGACAACATTCACGCCACTGAGCTCGGTTAGCCGCCATCTCACCTAATGTCTTAAGCCACCGACTCTGTGAGTCGCGAAGGCTCCAGCCCGGGAGACGAACCCGATTTACAATGCCCAACCCCTTCGTGGACGATTTCATTTATTTACGCCAGTCGGCCGCAACGTCGTTTAAGAGTGTTTTATGTGGCAAACGACCAGCTGGCATCCTTGGTGCATGGCCTAACCATCTAAGTCTGT
>LUCH01000015.1:312336-353440 GCA_013368495.1 Paragonimus heterotremus | reverse complement strand
CAGCCTGACATGTAACAGCGGTTGTGGAGTCACCCGAAGTATATAACCAGTATCGGGTAGACAATGCGGGTGCTGTTAGTTCTAAACGCTGACTACTGTTCTGGATTCTAGTTTCTAAGATACGGCAGATATCAACATGAATGAGTCTAACGTTCTAGCAAGATCGGCCTGTCGACCTATCTGTTTTAGAGTGCGAACGTTGAAGGCACCTGTATTAATTCGCTTTCTAGGTCTAAGCAAGAGAGGAGAGAGGCTAGATGCTAAATAACAAGAGACGGAACTTACCGACTCAGTGTTATCACGGTTGGCTACATCTGTTGTGGGACGTGTGAAGTGACTATCAGAAGTGGAGGTCGGGAGGGGCCTGATAACTAAATTTGATAGGGCAGTGAGGGAGGGGTCAGTAGTAGCATGCTTTCGCCCATCCACCCTAGTGTATGCAGCAGATAGGGCGACCAGGTTTATACTGCAAGATCGCCGATTCAGTATGGAATTACTTATGTTGTGACTATTCATGGTTGTGTGTGGGCTGAGACACTGTCAGGGCTCCCAGACCTAGACAGGAAAACGATTGGGGTTCTCGATCAAAGCCTTTGGCTAAAAAGCCTATATCGCAAGGCAGCGGGTAGATGGCAGTGTAAGAGAACTGGTACGTTTTCCGGAAAATGGTGCCAATCTTCTTCCAACCCCCAACCTGGAGGACCTTTACATATTGGCCTGCCTGGCATGAATGACTCTATCGGTGTGGTGACCATACCGTCCATTTTGGCCCAATAGGATATTGAGATGCGCAAGCCGTCACACCGCGTCACTGTCCAGTCTCGTTGTAGCAGCACATTTTGAATCACTATGTTCGCTATCTGTCCGGCAGACTAAAACCAATGGAATCACAAAAGTTTGCACTGAAAACAACAGTATTTTCTTCGGAAGGTGCCCCGAGTTCTGGTGAAGAGCTGCGTTGGTTGGTCACCATAATTCCACCTAGAAATACTCTCACATTTTTGATGCACACTACTATTCAAAAACGTGTCTCTAGAATATCACTGGACTTGAAATCACTAACGTTGTGATTAAACAGGAGGAATCTGTTTTTTCCACTTACTATGCTGAAGTTCATGCATGGACAGAAGCAGCTCAGTCGTGCACTCTCAAACCGTTCATATGACCACAAAATAGCTGTTCTTTGAATCACCGCGTTTTCGTCGTCTTCAGAATTCAGTAACTTGTGTTGATTGAATAAAATTAAGCTGATCGTTTTATTGCCTGTCGATCTGTACCAAACCGTGACTAATCATAACAACATAGTTATCAGTTCATTTCAAGCAGGTGGACACACTCCGTGAAGGTGTCGCCAAGTTTTCTGCCCATTTTATTTGCAGATTTGGGCCATTTAATTGATGTTAACTTTTTCCGTCGAATACTTCATAATTTTGTAATGTCATTGACTTGTTTATCATCCCGCATCTAAAGTCACGAATTGTTACTTATCTTCAGCAACAACCGCAATCTTGCTGGTATGTCATTTTCTACTGCTGTGTTACAAACCTTCATTTAGCAGATGCTTGTGGGTAGTACATCGCAATTTTTGTACCTTTTCAGCACATATTTTAAAATGTAACTCGAACTGTGAGACCAGAAACTACAACGTTTTTGCGTACAAACGCGCTTTCCTTCAGTGTCAAACCTTAAACAATATAGGGGTGATTCAGTTATCTTAATTCCCTGGTAATATATAACGACTACTAGTTTAGCATTGGTCAATCAAAAGTTATTAAATGTTTGCTTTCCACCCAAGCTTTTTGCTTATCTGGTATTTCAGTCTATCACGCCAGTCATACACACATTTCTGCATGTCTGGTACAAACGTTTCCCGGAAAAGTAAAGGTGAACTACTTTGTGAGAAAATTCTAGACTCAAAAGTGACTGGTGAGTTGTCAAACAAATCATATTACTGACATTCGGTAACATGCAGCCGACATTCATATATTTCTGGGTAGAATATACTCCCTCCAATCATATAAAACATTCAGAAATCCTTACATGCACTCGGCATTAATGGATTCTATCAGAAGAGACTGAAAGCAGATTATTGACAACAAGGGATAGAATACCCTACTGTTTGGTGAAAACCGATCGACTATTAGTAAATAAATTCTTCTTCTCAGTTAAGCTTATGCTTGATGGAGACCATCCTAATCTGACAAAACAGAATCCCGACCGGAAGATTTTACTTCAGATGAACATGACGTTTAAGAAGATTTCTTATAAAATTCAACTTATGGCGGGGCTGGATAGGTGCGTTTGGTTAAGAAGCTCTCCTAATTTTTCCACTAATTAAACGATAGGTTGTAGAATCTCACTGTGTGTCTTACTGACAACAGTAACGTACCCCGTTGAAATAGTATTGATATTTACGTCAATACGGCTTACCAACACTCCCTAGGTGATTCATCACGGTTGAACTTTGTCAAACTTCAATCTGAACAGCTTCCCACCGCGTACTGTTATCGAATATGAAGTAACTATTATGTCCTCGTAAGTTTGCACGTCTTCTATTCGAACCGGTTGGATATACATCATTTGTTCAGTCAAGCAAAAAAGTAAGTCCTGTTCAGTACAATCTGGTCTGATCAGTGTTGTGTGCAGTTTGACACAGTTTATGATCAGTCATCACACGTTCAACATATACAACTTCCAGGTGTATCAAACTGTGTGACAATGCGCAAGCCACAATTCCTTCCTTTGTGCAATAATGATGTAGATAGCCTTAATCCGCTTCGCGATAAGTAAGGTATTTCGAACGAATATTAATTAGAGTGCGAACGTTTCCTTCATTTGAATAGATATTTGTCTCAGTCATGCTGTCTGTATTCTGGGGCTGTGGAATTAAGTGCTTCTTTTCATACTGGTGGTTTTGACGAAACGTACTTGAATCTGTCTAGAAGAAATCACATCAAAGAAAAACAAGATAAGTTCATTAGGTTACTGAGAACACCAAGTTCTTAAGTTCAACAGCAATTGCATCAATGCATACAGCATTTGGTTCATGGAAACAAACTTAGTCATAGGTTGTAAATTCCGGTTTAGCAACAATGGGCTCAGTTTAGAATTATTCTTACATAAATAGATTTACCCACAAAGATTCGCAAATGTACGTTTACAATGCTTCATAGCTGTCACTAAAAAGCCTTGTATATCTTAAGCGACACTGTTTTCAAATAGCAGCCTACTAGTTGTAATGTCCATAGCATTTTCGGATACAGAATGTGAAAATTAATGACTAGGATTCTCCTGGTTGATTGCAAAATTTCACATAATTGTTATAATGAAGGTTAGACAAAGTGTTGAATAAAGATTACTTTTGCACCAATTTTATTTAGTACACGCTTAATTTTTTTTAGACTGTTTTGCTTGTCCATCTAAATAGTATATGAAATGGAGATTATCTTCGAATACGTCGTTGTTTGGAACGTTTCGGTTAGGATCTTTCGTTCCCCGGCTATCTTCTGCCGCCAGTTTGATCAGTGTGCATCAGTTTGCTTACCCGGTGTGACTAACATTTGTCTTTCCTGTTTACCACGGAATAGCCACCTAACACAATGCGTGTAGTTGATGACTTGATCCAACTGTTATCATTCAGATTATCTGCGGCTTATGTGCTTTTAAACACAAAAAATTGCTAACGGTTTTGTTTATGCCGCCTGGTGAGCGTGACTTCTGTTTCCGTGACTATTTTTCATTTCATACGCATAGTTGTTTGTCTGCAAAACAAAACAGAAAGAGTAAACACACATCTCTCGAAAAGTAAAGTGAGATATAACTCAAAGATAACAAACTGTAGAGCCGACTGTGAAACAAATTAAACAAAAAGCGGTACGCCACATTGACACAATTTTACAGATAAAATATTTCCACCTACGCTTGTAAATGAACCAGGATTCATCCGATGTGAATTGTCACGTGTAGCAGTCCTGATGAAAGGAAATTTAAAAAAACGAAAGTTATGCCGGGCTAGTTAAAAAACATTTCATCTGGTGGGGGTAGCAAGAAATTTAGAAGTACGGCGGATCAGTAATCCAAAGTGAATACTGTAGCTTAAAGATAGCTAAATCCAGAGCTGTTATAGTAAATCCGGAAGAGATTCTTTACGTTACAGCCATTAAACCGTCGGGAACACTTTCTGCGGTTTGTCATCAGTTTAAGGAAATCTGAATTGCTACTAAATGCATATTTCCAAAACATAATCAACAAAATTGGGAAATACGTTAAGCACCGTTGTCAAAATCGAAACTGATCATGTCAACTGACTGATTACCCAGGGTTGAGCTAGGTTGAACAGATAGAATTTCTCACAAATATCACGTCAATGAGTGTGATTCATTGCCGTGAATGTGTGTTCGATGAAAGTGATACGATTATGATTATCGGATTCACAGTCTGTATGGGAAATAATTTTGTGCAGTAAAAAGGTGAATTAGGTAGCATATTAGCTAATGTCTCCGTTTTGTATAACTTATTTTGTTGCACTAATTTGAAACGATATGAAGATGTGAAGTCTTACTATGGACTGAACAACTAAAAACTATCCGGTGCTACGTTGTCCCATTCGATATTGTTTCGCTACTGCAAAGTAGAACTGCGGTCATTGAGACTTTTAGATATACATTCCGCCGTAGGACCCATATGTTAGACTGTGCGATCAAGAAGGTGAAATCTCGAACATCTTTAAGTCGTAGTGTCTTATTTTGTCCTCAAGATTCAAGTTCAACCTGGTTTAACAGTGTATCAACTTCGAAGGGCCGCCACCTTAAATGTTCATCTGTTAGACTGCCAAACACGGCGACTGACTAATTCGGTTACTATACCTTGGCGGATTGGAAGCTACAAGATTGGTTTTTTATTCTTGGCATCGGAAACACACCGATGGCCTGTTCGTGTAACTATTAAATTTCGTAATCAACCTGTCCAAGTTTTTGTTTTCATACCATAATTTGCTCATCTAATGGAGTTGTATCTAAACCGGATTTTTCGTTCTGTATTATTTAGGTAGGAAACCTCATTTTATGTAATAGGTATGTAGTGAATAATTCCACATGTCCAAGGAACTAATTTTTGTCTGGATAGATACACTTTTTAGTATGTTTTTACATTCCGTACGACTTGTATATACTAAATAACCGGGGTGATCTTTGTTAGGGTATCGTTTCTAGGACATCAACTTTGGGCACATTTTCCGACTTATTATAATAAAAACTTTACGTTACAAAACATGTAGACAATCTGCAAGTTTGTGACAGCTATCCATTTTGTTGTGCTGAACAATCTGTCGCCTAATCCATTTCACGGTTCAAACTTCATTCGCGAAATTCCAGTGTTCCCAGAATTACTGTACAGTGCGATCGCTGGCGGTCAAAACATATCGCAATGTTGGTGGAAAATTATGAGCTTACTTGCTAAGTATCTAGAATCACTTGCGGGTGTATGATTGTTGACTTCCCTTATACAATATCTCCCAGTTAGCTGAGTTTCTAATATACGAATGTTATTTCGCAATCTAAATGAACGGCCACCACAGTTTTGGGTTTTGACAGTGGAATTCCTTTAGTTTAGCGTCGAATGACAGATTTCACAATAACCTACCATTTGACCAATAAACCTGTACTGTTACTTTCAAAAACGGCTTTCATCGTACGCTCTCTGGTATTGTAATCACGTTTATACCAGGCACAATATATGCCGTTGGACGTCAAGTGGTGCACTGCCAGCCAGTTGCGGAATCTTACCGTAGCACGTAACACTTGGTCAGTATGATATGATAACTAAGATGCCGATGTTGACACTTAGCTAAGTGAATTATATGAATAGTGGCTTTGGCATTATGAAGACCATAATTCTGTGTCTCAGTGCTAAGCGCACTTACACGCACCGCACAACAAGTGTAACCTTCGGCAGTTGAGCGGTTAACATTTATGGCTTGTTTATTTTGTTGAGCTACCTCAACGATGGTCAATCAAGTAGAGGTGAGTTAAAACGAAGATACCAATAATAGGTTTGCCTCTGTAGGCTAAAAGTTTGAAACACACAGTTCCCTTTAACCACTTCAATAAAGCAGAAAAGAGATGTATATTGCGATATGTCAACCTTTCACTTACTCCCATCAGTTGCAAACGTAAAACATGCAAGTTATATACAACATACAGATAAGGGCAGACGCGCATACAAGCCCACCAAGTATTATGTCATCACGACCATGGCAACCCGATAGGTTGCTCCAACCACTTTTGTGCACACATTGTCGGCTGGTTAGTTCGGATGAGCATCGCTTCACAGATAGCTAATAGCTTCGCGTTTCGATTGCGCAACAGTATATTGAATGCGTTTAATGGGTCATCTCGATGACCTGTTGTTATGAGGTGTTTAGCAATCGATGAGGTTGGATTTCGAGCCGTCAGTGCACCAAGTGGAGGATGGTACGTTGTGTGTTGTTTCAACGAACTCAGGATAATCTCAAATTGAACATCACCCACAGGATATGTTCGGTGACTCGCTATGAGAGTTGTCGCTCTGTTCTACCTATGTGAACCTATGCAAGTGAACTGGTACACTATATGGGAGACAGAAGATTTTGGCAAGCTAGATTCACGATTGCAGAGAACTGGTCCTCTGGTGGTTTGAAATAAGCGCAACTTCGCAGCCGCATACATCGAGCCAGAGCAAATTTTAACTTGTGCTTTATGTCGTTGGCTAAATGGTCACCTTTGAATTGCAAGAATGAGAAAACATCCTGAATTTGAGCTGCCAGTATGGGCTCAGTGCTCTTCTCCACCGTATTATGTGCCCCGATGAATTTGTCGGGGTATCCGTTTGCTAGTGCCGTTTGTCTCAGCAATTCCTGTTCCATCTGCAGTGTATCGGGAGTGCAAATACGTCTAGCTCTATGAAACAGTGTCTTAACCAAACCCCGTTTGTATGCAACAGGAGCAAAGCTGGAAAACTGAAAATATTGACCACTGCATGTCGCTTTGCGATGAATTGAGCACCGCAACGTGCCATCCGGACGTCTAGTAATTAGTACATGCCAAAAAAACAAACTAATGTTCGATTCAACTTTGTGAGATAAAGATGGATTAGGGTGAATATTAATAAAGATGTTGAAAAACGAGTCAAAATGAGTAGCGTCAGTAAAACCCGAATATTATCAACGTATCTTTTGTACAATAGCGATTCAGCTATATAATCCGGCACTTGTCGCTCATTCATTTATAAGAAAATATCGGCTAGTGTTGAGTCTAACGGACTACCCACGGCAACACCGTCTATTTGTTTGTAAGCAAGTCCCTCAAAAAAGAAACGAATATTTTCTGTGCGTAACAAAATAAGACCTTTGAGGTATTCACGTGGAACACCTATTGCAGTGGAGTTCAGTGATCGTAATATACTACTGATACCGCGGCTATTCAGTAGCAGGCATATTTCTTGACGACCTACAAGCCACAAGAAGACTGCAAGAAGGATCATCAAGGTGCAGCATCACCCATAACAGTCCCTGCTACTCAATGGAACTGAGCACTGTCATCTGTGGCAACCGAGACTATCTGGGGCTGAATGCTGCGTGCAAATGAGTGTTTTTGTGTCAGGTTTGGTTTACATGCTTGACCCGTGAATTGCTCTGTCTAATAAATAACCCTTGTGCCATCCACGTTCTTGGATCACAACACTATATCACAGTTCTGACTGGCGATGACGTCACATAAAAAATCTACTGTTTCACGAAGAGGAATATTTATAAAAATAGAAACAACATCCGCGGAATACATTACTTAGATACTCACCGAAGTGTTTTCTAGGATTTCAGCTAATCCTAATGAGTCATCCAAACAATGTGAGAATAAAACTTTACGGATGGAATCCAAAATGTCCACTAGTCAACGAACAGTTTTATGGTAGACTTGTTCATGCATAAAATATGGCGTAGAGGTGTACCATCCTTTTATACTTTTGGAACACCTCTCAGTCGCAGTGTTTCCGTGCCAACTTGCTTCAGTTCTCTATATTGGGATTTAGATATGTGTCCATATAACAACAGTATCTGAACTTGCCTTGGAACTTGTTTTTCCAACAGTGTTTTTTTCTGCTGTCTGGTCCACGTTAAACTTTCTTTGATCTTCCAAAATAGTGTTCATTTTCCTTAAAAGCTCGTTCTTGGTCATGACGACTACACCAGAGCCTTTGTCCGGTTTTCGGAGGTAGTTTTCCGAAGTTAGAATCAGCGGGTTATATAAGACTCGCTTTGGCTATTTATGAACTTATGAGTTGGAATTAGGCCAGAAATGGCCTTGCCATTAAAACAAACCCTGTTTTGATACCCCACACACTTATGTGCAGTGGTTTATGCTCGCTGGGTGTTATATTGGGTAATAACGAAAATAGACGCTCAATGTAGTGAAGAATCGTTAGTTTACTTTAAAAGTGAAAACAAAGAAAGAATATTTAACTGGTATGGTGGAGATATCTGTCTGTTACTCACAGGTGGTGGTAATTTTCTGAATGGCCGGTCACATCACAGGATGGATTAGATTGTGTAGACAATGGCTGTAGTTTGTTGGGCGGGTTGATGCATGAACAATTGAGGAAGGATAAATTTGCACGATTCACATTTGCTTGAAGCCTGTTCAGTTTGCTCTGGACAGGCAAGTCGACAGACAGACTTATGCAACCCTTGAGATTCTGCTTGGCAGATAAAGGACAGTCACAACCCGGTTGGACACTCTCAAAATGTGTGAGAGACCATAACTGACATTTTGCTAAGCGCGTGATAAAACATACTGGGCAATACTTTTTAACTGAACACAACGATGCCTTATTCTGTGACCAAGGCGGTTCGTTCCATGAGAGCGTTTGCGATGAGGTGATCAAACAAATTTAACGGTGAAAAGGCGGTACAGTTAAGGTCTATGTAAACATCGTGCACAGAAGTTAGAGCTTTCTGTTGTAATGAGTGGCGGAAAATGCTTCAACTTGGCCTATGATCACTTTTATTGTAAGGAAGTCAATCATGTTTACAGGTAAGAAGCATGATTGCCAACCCACTATTTGTGTTTAGTTTTACAAGTAGCCTAAATATGTTTTACGTAAGAACAAAAGTGTGGTCATGATATATGACGCTCATTTAGAAGTTGTTCCTAGTAAAGCTAATAGGGTGGCTCTGTCGTCATTCTTGTCGTTCGTACTCATTTGATAATACAATCTATACAAAAAGGTCAGCTTCTGCCATTAAAATACAGAACTGTATCATAAGGTTCAGTAATAAGTCAACAGTAATTCAATGTTGTGTATCTGTAATTTTTGTTAGCAACAAAATATCAAAACACGACAGTTTACTGCTACAGTTACTGATGCTACTCAATCCAGAACCGGCGGAACCAGCTTGCACTCACATGATCTAATTGGGTGCGGTCATATGTAGAAATGGCCTATTTATCGTTCGCGTATGAAACAGGTAATCTAGTGGAAAAAAGATCTAGGTTGCAAACTAAGGCCGCTTTTTGAACGTTTTTTTTCGGTCTGTCCTTCTCGTTAAAGGCAATTTGACAAAATAAACAATTCTCACACCCGCACAGGTGCAACCTGAATTATGGGTACAAATCGTTTCCAACCGGATTGGCACGGGGTAAGACATCTTCCGTTTGAAAAGTGTTGCCAACTATGGTTATTGTATTATCTTGATATCTGGTAAAGGTAGGCAGAATTAAGCTACTTATTGATAATTAACACGTTCTTTTTGAAGAAAGAGCACGACATTTGAATATTACGGATTGAGAGATAGTGAATAAACGCAGCCGTCGGGTTGGTCACCCTCGAATTTATTCATAAACAATATTTTGTACGAAAACGTATTTTTGCATGCTCCAGATCCCCGAAGGTCTGGTTATCTTTTATTGTAAAAAATATTTTTCCAAATGCATCCCGTATACTTTGCCTCTACTCACCCTTCAAATAACTTGGAAAGCCAATCGAGCGTTCGATCTGTCATTGATCTGAAACCATCCCGTCACCACACATTAATCACATCACGTTATACTTTGACTTTTCACTTAGCTAGTGTTCTGTAGCCTTTTAAGTCGATTATTCTTCGTATTCACAAAAACGTTTTTATGCACATTCTATACGTCTGCTCTTCGGCCAACGATCTAAATATGTAGGTTCGTAAAAGATTTTTAATCAAAAAACACTCTCAAACAAAAAAGTTGTTTAGCTAACAGGAAATATTTATACAACGAAAGCTTCAAATATGTAACTAAATCTTCCGTATTGCAATGGTTTCAAAAGTTTTAAAATGACCATGTTTCCATAATTTGAACAGAGAGTTGTTTGGAATTTTGTGGTTGAAACAGAATCGTGCATCTATTCACAGAGTGTCATATGCCTATTGCCGTTTTGGGTTACCAGTTTTGAGAATCTATTATATTAGATTCTTTCATTTTTCGTCTGATCATATCTCTCTGTTTATGATGGAACTAACTTGTTTTGAGACCGCCCGTTTGTTCATGACCGTCTGTACATGTGCCTACTAGCATTCGTGCACACACGCGCCTAGGAAATACATGTTTTCATCTGAGTTTATGCACCCGACAGGATGCAAAACAAAATTTGTGCACTTCTTTCCTCACATCATCGAATCCACCCTAGGGGTTTGTAATCAAGTTTGTTTGCACATGTGAAACATGGGACGAACACAATGAGAGCGCAAGATGGCCAGACATGTAGGCGTTCATTGACAGACAGGCAGACAGACGGCATGATTATAGGTTGCGGGGAGAATAGCTATAGTTAAGGTTTCTTCCATCCCAGACACAAAGAAAACCTCCAAAGCTCTATATGACGGTGCTCAAAGCACAGCGTACATTTGCTGGCAAACACTGTTATTGGAACTTAAGAAACAGTGATTGTATGTGTGATATACTTTTATCAATTCCGTGTCAACAGATGGGCGCGCCATTCAGTCAGGCACTGCAAAACAGGAAATCAAACTTTTACCGATTTGTACAAACTTCATCAATATGACTACTTGGGAAAGTCACAAATTAAGTTTTCACCAAATCCACGACTCTCGCATATCACCAAATTAATAGGTATATTGCAACCTCGTTCGGGTAGGACTGATTTAATCAGAGGGTTTTCGGGTCAGTTTCATCACTTCCACAATGGAATCAGAATACACAGTCAATGAGACGCCAACAGAGCTCACATACCATGCACTCAAAAAGAAGAGATTAGTTTAATCCGATCGCAGGTGGCTGTATAACAGCAGGAAGTACAATACACATTTCAATCAGCAATAGTGGACAACACAACTATGAGAAACATTTTGTCTTGCTGAGGTTAACTTAGTAAGTTTTGTGAACGACCAGTTTCCAACTGACATGATTAAAAGATAACATGCTGCTTTCAGCTTATTCTGAAACTTCTGAAGTTAGACGCTTCAGATATATTTCGAGAAGAGTATAGCATCCACAATCATGCTAATTGGACTCACTACGGTTAAGTTAGAATGCGTTTTCCGAGGTGATCGGCCTAATCAGCCAGCCACTATATGAGGTTGCCATCGCAGCGAAGAATCTATGTCTAGAATTAGAACCCGGCTCACGTTATCCAGTAAACATGAGTCTGGTATCATTATGCTATGCAAAATCGTGTTTCTTGTGATTAGATATTAATTTAGCGTAGTTTTTTCTTTATAAACGATACAATGTTAGTCAAAACAAACATTATCATAACAGTAAATTATCGGGTGTCGTAAGGCCCAACTACCGTCCGTAATCAACTTCACTTTGATAGCCCACATTAATGTCCTTCATGTTTGGAAGTGAGCTTCATAACATTAACGTGACTGAGCTCATGCTGGACTTTATCGAAGCAGTATGCGTAACTCCATACCCATCGAATTACAGACAACGCATCAACGGCACCTTTTGTTAGACCTAAATGTCATTGGAGCTCATGAAGGCTGCCTGTTATCCGTCTTTTAAAATTACAGACAGAGTGATGTGGAATACCTCTGAGTTGAAAAATCATAGACTACCACTTTTTAAAGTTTGTTTTAAAGACAAAGTAGAAATCTGTTTGCAAATTAACCAATAAATCAGAGTATACCGCTTGAAATGTGACACGTTTTTAACTACAGTTTGCAAGAATCTAGATATATAATTCTTTTTTATTACTATGTCTCACCAATTGAATAAGTTTAGTGCCACTTATTGAGGTCACGCTTGCGGCTGACACTCTAAGCCAGTAGACACTAGGATATCTCAGTTGAATTTATCTCACCAATAAAAGTTTCGCTACTCCGGAGGTTGTAGTGTGAGTTTTGGCATTCATTAGACAAGCGTTAGTTTCCAACTGATCAGGTGGTTTCCTATTTAAAACGTCTCAGTTAAATGTTTTGAATCAGGATCTCAAGTATCACAAGAGTTGTTTAAGAGACGTGGCACTTGTGGTCTATGCTTCAGCTACAATTTTAAAGTAACCCTCATTTGACAACACTTATTTAACGATAATTCCCAGACTTCACAGTAGTCACTGCCAATTTCAGGTATACAATGTTTCATTCGTTGATAGAGTACAATCTTGTGTTCCCCCTAGCTACTTTATCATATTGGTAGGTGCCTCAATCTGACTACCCACGAATAGGATAACATGACTGTTAATCTCTAAAACACAATAATGCTTTGTAAAAACATAGCAAGCCAATATACTCTATACCTATGAGGCGGTTTGAGCTGAAGAACTGGTGTCGCACAGTGATAATAATCATGGTAATATTCTCAGGCTGTTCACTAATTAGTCAATAGTCTACGGGAGAAACACGGATCAGGTTTGTAACTATTTTCGGATCAGGAAAATTACATCTACCTTGGTATTGTGGCTGCATAGATGACACCATAAATCGAAGGCGTAAACTTGGATCACATTAAGAATGTAGAAATACATTTACAGGAACAGAACACAGAAATAGCTCAGAAGTGAACTTTTCGAAACATTCGAGAAGCCGAAGAACAGCAATATGGACGAGATTAACACCTAGGAACAAGAAAACAGCTTTTTATGGTCTAATTGATTACAGTGGGATAGATGTTTCAGTGAAGTAACAAAATAAGATATCACCCTACAACTAATCCTGGAAAATCAAAGGTATTCAATGGATTGAGTAGGTGGACAGCCGCACATTCAAAGATACATCCTAGTGATCCAGCGACTTGAGATGGACACATGTATCAAATGCTTTTGGTGAAGACATGAATTACGTGAATTGGCTACGTCGCATTATACTTCCGTGTTGCTCTTCGATATCTAACAGAAGAAAATTGAGCTTCAGGTTTGGTGATCATCTGTAAAGGTGCATATTCATTAGTGACTTTTTATCAATTTCACCAGTGTAACCAATATCTCAGTTTGGTTATATAATTTGACGGAATGTGAAACTGAGACAAACTTGATGGGCTGGGCAAATTTTCCAATAAAAAGAGCGAAAAAACAGAACAACATTTTTGACTTCTAGGTCACATCACCTAAATATTTAAGGGAAGCGTGCGGGTTCTAACTGGCATGGTTGCACCATAACTTGGAATTAAGAATGAGACAATGATAAGCCATAGCAATATAAATAGAGACTGGTATTCAATCTGTGAGTTAGCCTCATGGATAATCACTGGAACCAGAATGAAGTTTGGTTATTCTTATAATGTATTTATTCTTTCAGTCAGCGAATGGGATGCAAAAATAGGATTGTAAAGTAGGAATATTAACCTAGAACAGATGGTCAAAGTATCTATCATACTACATAACAACACATTCTACTTTACATACTAATGAGTGGTTCGGAACAAACCTGTTTCGACGTGGCTTGTTTGTAAAACACGTGAGTTCTGTTTAAATATTCATCAGTGAAACACTACTTTGTGGATAGGAATCGATCTCTAGTATCAGTTATACAAAAAATTATTCATCTCGAGGCTATCGGAGTGAGACAGCAAACTCAGCCACTCACCAGAGATGTTGAATGCACTTTTTACACCGTAAGTCTGACCTCTGTTTTAATTGGCTAACCAAGCTCCCATTTCGAGAATGATCAAGCGCAGTTTAGAAATATGGCAACCAACGATCGGCTTCCCAATTTCTCGAATGACCGTCTCCGGTTAAGTGTTCGACTTCGCCGTAGTTTAATTTTGGACGTGACATAAATAGCCCGATATAATGACGTTACCGTTAGATTAGGATAATGTATCATCACAGTCCGCCACTGGTCGTACATGTCAAGATTACAATAACATTCATTCAGTCAAACTGTTCACTGATTTTTCGAGTTAAGCAAAACATTGTTCACACTGAAGATTCCTGACCCTGGGGTCTATCCATCTAATCAACACCATAATAAGTATTTATCTCTTCCCGGTATATGACAGCTGTGGAGAAAGCAGGTGATGTGTTGATTTGATTTATTTCAGTTTGATAGTTTTAGCCGCATTTTCACAAACTCTGCTGTCCAGACAATTAAATTTATTTTGTAGTCAGCCAGTCTGCAAATCACCAGCAAAAAGAAGAACAGTTGTCTCAGCCTTGTTGGTTTTTTCCCAGAAGTTCGCACACAGGAGGGCTTAACCTAAGTACCGAAATGGTCGGATTAACAATCGTTCACTAAACCACAGAATGACCTCCACGACATTTAGGACAAGTTATAGGAACTTAAGTTCCCCAGTTATTGCTTATTTTGCGCAAGATAAAAAGTCGATCACTAGTTTTGTAATCTGCAGACAAGAAGGATTTGCCAAGTCCCACCAGTGCTTCGGTAAAGATTTGTGCTGCAAAGACAATGTAACCAACTGGCTGCAGTTAACCCTCTCACAACAATAACGAGAATGCGGTTGAGGTTCGCTTGCTTACAAACCTGTCCAAGGTGGCCGACTGATTTCAGTCAATCTTAAAAGTGATATGCAACACAAAAGGGGGTAAATGGTTATTATAGATAAGGCTGTTACGGAAGACCAGGGCAAAGTTACACGTTTTGCTGAAGTATACTCGGTAAAGCTAGACTTCAAGTTGGTAAGTATCGATCATTAAAGACAATAAACAGCTTGCGAAAAATTGGATGGGAAGCAGAAAACGGACGGGAAGGTACTTTACTGGCGAACTTTCGGGAGTTCCGCTACCTAACAAAAATTTTTAATCTGCTTACAGATTACGCTCGACGTGAAAGTGATGTTAAGTTGCATAAAGCAAAAGCGATATGATAAGGTCTCGTGGTAGCCTCACTGTGTTGTAGTTACAATCAATGTTAGCACATAAAACGCGCGGTTAAGAAAACGTGCGTAGCATAGAACGAGAATCTGTAATCTGATGCCGTATGACCATAATAGCAGGCTAGAACGTTTTCTCACAGTGGAGTGAGTTACCAGTTATTACAACGCAAAATAATCCACACTTGCTTGTATGCCGATAAGAGATGTAAAAACAACACGTATTCATCGTGTGGTTTCACTAAACCACACAAAAATGCACTCGATTTTGTTGTTTGTGTTAACGTAAACATTAATACGCTACACATACAGGGAAACAATGAACATAAGGATGTTTTTATTTCATCGGAACGCAACCTATGGTAATAGGTAAATTCAGAATTACTGTGTAGGTTTTCCCTATGGGCAATTGTCGCCCCATACAAACTTATAATAAACCATAAGTTCTGAACAGTAGGATGGCTCAACGCTTGGAAAAATGTATGTTCATCCGTACTGTTTAAAGGGTATTAATCTGAAAATACTACGTACGTCTGTACGCGTGTTTTAACACGAGGCACGTCTGATCACTGTGTTTAGTAATCAAATGCAAGAAGAAAATATATAGAAAGTCCGGGAAAAATTTGTACCATATTTACCCCATAAAGGAAGCACTAATGTTTCGTCGTGTTGCTTACCGATGAGCTCTTTTGAAAGTTTCTGAAAATTTCTAATCACCTAACATTTGATATCACTTTTAAATCGCTGCTAAGATGCGGTTCACTTTCAGATACATTGGTAAGCCACAGACTCTCTGGTTTTAATTTATTCAATCTGTTTTTAATTGTTCAACGGGGCGGACCAAATTTGTCCCGCTTTTTGACATGTAGCAGTGCAATTGTCACCGGAAAGCAAAATTTTGCCATCTTTAATTTGAAGATTGTAGTCATTATTGCCCACTGCTCATGGAAAACTGTTGTGACGATTTACTCCATTCTGCCGCCATGTTTTTTTCTCATCATCTGTGATTTCAAGACTCCACAACTTTTCTCATGTGGTCACAAAATAACTGGTATTTTCTTTTTTTATGTTGAGTAGCTACCCGCTCCTAAGAAAATATTTCTTTTGAAGCAGGCCGACGGTGTTATTCTACACAAAAACTCATAAATAATGAAACAGTGTGTCTGTAGATCAGTCCCGAAGTTATGAGCACTAACTGGAATTGTACAGAAACTCAGTCCACCTCAAGCTTCTGAGTAGCACACTATTGTTCGTTTTTTCAATGTATACTAACATATGAAGTATGTGTTTGCTAATGCAAGTTTGCTGGCTGCACACACCTAACTCGCAACTTAGTCATTATCCACAACTTTCGGCATCGGCCGTGTCTATAGTAGAACGTGTGTTCAAAGTTCACTCAGCACGCATATCATATGTGGCTATAACCGAAAAATTGGTCTTGTGTTTCCGGCAAAGCCTGACCATTGAACACATATTCGTTGTTCTATCACACCTTAAAAAAATGATACAATTTACCTTAAATTGCTACTACCTTACAGATCTGTTGAACGCTCGCCAGGAATTTGTGCCTAAATTTACCAGTCTGCCTCTTGAAGACGCTCTGAAACCTGTGTCCCTCTACTACTTCCTCAGTTAGGTTACTCAAATATCACGTGATTTGCCGCTCAGCTCAACCCTGATCAAGGTTACCCGGTTTACGTCGATAAACCCTTTTTGATGTTAAGGGCGTCATATTCACTTTCCAGAATTTCCCTTTATCCATGTATTTACAAATTCTGTATTCTCAGGCATTGGTAATCTCGCCTTTCCTTAATGTTTACCGTTTTTTTCAAAAATAATTAGCCGTCATGTGCTTTCGCCTCGACTGCGTAGATTAAAACACATATCTCCGTATTGGACTTAATTCATCAGCTTCTAAATGTATGAAATTTACGATAGATGTTCCCCTAAAATAATTTCCATTAATATATACCGTACTAAATCAAGCTGTTTGTCATGCACAAACTATCCACCTGCTGAAACAGTTATTTTCCCCGATAAATGCACACGAAGTAATAGCTCTACAACGTTAGTCTTCAGTCACTTTTACCAATCGGAAAGCTCATAATCAATGCGATAATTGTTCTCTCGTATGTCTTAAGTTTAAATTAGGGTGTTATATGAGATAGTAAACCTCTGAGCAGTCCAAGTGACAACTGGCTGAACTGCAGTATCAGAATTTGTGGTGGAGAGTAGTTTTACTTGGGAACAAATTCTTTGTACGTAACACTGGAATTTAACTTAACTTGAGTGATTTAATGCCGTTCCACGAGTACTGACGTCAACAGTTATTAGAACAGTGACGTGAACAGCATTTGTTCTGAGTGAACAAAGCGGTTTCCTCGAAACTTTAGCAAAAGTTGAATAGACGTTACCGCTTAACTTGTGCCCAGTATGTATATTACGATAAACCTCTTACAATCAGTGGTTGTGAGCACGTTGAAAGTGAGTTTATACTCAAGAACGAACACCCATGAAATTCAGGTTGAACATTACTCAAAACTGATCGCAGCTGTCGCATTCCCATACATTCTCCAGTATGCCTCTTTCGAAAATAAGCATTAGACTTGAGTTTCGCTTTCATTAGAGCTCATCAGCAGTGCATATCCTTGCCACTGCCAGAACGCCAGAACGTCGGCCAAATCCCCGTCTAGTCATCAGTAGCTCACGACATTGACTAATTCCATGCTGACAACACTTGCCGAATGATTCCTTATTCAAATGACGGTGACATCTTAATAAAAAGTCTTAAACCTGTAGAAACATTGTCATCTAACTTTTTTCAAATTGTGCATTATTTCTCCTTTCTGGCATATATAAATCGTTCCTTCAGGATGACTAATGCGACCCACCTACTATACATACGGCCGATCAGTTTGAAATGAAAGATTGTGTACTCCTGAATCAGAATGTCTAAACCATTGTGGGAGTGGTAATCCTGCATAGTCTAAGTATTCATATATTTTTTCAGTGATTCCATTATTAATATGCAAACTGTCTAGCAAATAGAAAACAATTTCATGTGAATTTCACTTCGTTCTGTTCAGTCGGTTGAAGTAACAGTTAAAATTGAACGAACTGTTTTGCCGCCCACAAGTAATTCGAAACACAGTGGATTTGTTGTCACCTACATAGCCATCATTGGAGGGAGTAAGAATTAATAGAAGTAACTACTATACATCCTATCCATCTTGTCCAAGTTGCTAGAATAAGAACAAGAGGACAGATTACATTTGTTGGATAGCTTGATCGAAAGACACATGCGGTTAATGTATTCAACGTGCGGTTAATTCCGACCAGCCCATGTAGAAAGATGAACACTGTAACTCTTTCTTGCCGCAAATTCTGAATCGATTATTTGAACTGTGTTTTGTATGAACCTACAGCAATACATTGGTGATAAGGTATAAAAAAATAAACTATTATCTCAAGGAAAGTTTTAGGATGCAGGACCAGCCTTCTGAAGGAGACGTTAAAAGAAACGGTAAAGCTCAGGATTAAGGACTTTGAATAAGGCTAGCAGTCGTAGTTGGTCTCAAGCACTCCGCGTAATTATTCCAGCAAAGACCTCCGACTGGTTGCAATAAGCGGTTGTTATTCGTGGGACAGTAACGCAGGTTCATATTTACTCAGTAGTATTGCAAAATCTGACCATTATTGACTGACATCAGTGACAAATGCAACGCCAAAAGCTGTAATCGGGTTGGTCCAATACAGAAGAAAAGCAATTGGTTAATGACGAAGATTACAACACTAGATCGTTTACCCAATCCCGATATTCTGTCCTGAAACAGCGTTACATTAATCTGTTACTAGACTGTATAATGTGTTACGGTTTAGATAGACGGTGAATCAGATAGATTTTCAACATGAGGACGTTCAGATAAAAAAACGTTTACTAGGTGCGAAAGTTCTTCTGCTAATTTACTGAAGTAAACACACTTCCAACACTGTACACAGACCACACAGCGTGAGCTACCCGGAAGGATCTACTATTGTCTAGGCAAATCGTACTCGGCTAGGTGGCACGCTGACCTCAATACGGAACAGTGTGGAACATAGAAAGCCCATGAATTATCTGTGCATTTCTTCATGATATATATCACGGTAGGGGAAGCAGCACAAATGATATTCGACGGGTATTTTGTCCACCCAGTCATAACAAACCATCACTGTTCAAAATTAAGTTCATTTAGACACGGTTACGAAAGTCATATCAGTTATTTCGTTATTTAATCCGTCCAAGTAAACCTATTAAGTTAAAGGACGCGGCTACAGTATGAATAAAAATCCTTTCAATAGGAAACGGTAAGACACAAATTACGCCTGTGTTGCACAACGAACCAATTCGTTAGCATTGTAAGGTATACAGACCTCTTTCCATACCAGGCCCCCCAGCTTAGTACTCTTTTCATATGACAGTGATTTTGATGTCGTTTCAATGAATGATAGCCGGAGGGTTTCGATGATTGCATTTGAATATTGTCTAGACATGAGTAGCCTGAGGGTATGATTCAACCCAGTTTTAACTGTGCCATTTACATATGCACAGTTCCTAGTATTAAGCAGTACACCTGGTAACCACGGTCTGGAATGCCGCTGATTACCGTAATAAAATGTGGAATAACGATTTAATAAACCTTGCAACTAGATGAAGGTATTATTAGTAAAAAAACAAACGGGGGATTGAATGACATAGGTGAGAATCAACAATCCTGTGCTTATAGGACCAAGTCGAAACAACGAAGTGGACGGTAGGATACTTATCAACCTCGGAACCAACATCTTCCAAGTCTAATCGGGGAGATAATTTAGGCAATCATGAATTGCGATGACTTTGTGTCCTGGCCGCATTGCAATCACCGGCATGGGCCCGCTTGCCACAAGGAAACTTGACACAGACGGACCAAACTGAAATCTTCACTATTCTGTAATGGCTGACCGAGTTGGACTTGGTTCACAGTCAGTGTGAATGATGCATTTAAGCCGATCTACCGTGCCATACACACCAAGGTCACAAAATGTTGTATCCTGTCGGTTGTGAAGACTATTAAAATCCGGCTGCAACACCCTAATCTCTGCAGGCAGACGTTATTGTTCAAGCACTCAAGTTGTCGTGGCATACCGTCGTTGGAACGATTAGCGCGGTGCCACAATAGCCAAGTTTGTGTTTCTCACAAGGTACTAGATGCACACTGTATTTAGGTTCAGCGCATTCCTTACTGACTATTGTTGTTGTTATACGCAGTTTAAGTAAGATTTATTGGTTTTACGTTGGCGACCGATGAGAGTGAATCGAGAAGTGAACATCTCGCGATGTTTTCTCTCTGTTTTGACCAAATGGATTAAGGGAGCTCAGTGTTTTAAATTTTTATATTGATTTTGAATCGAAAATGTCACCACAACTCGGCTTATTCACCACGTTTAAACCTTAGACGAAAGATATTAGGGTATTTGGGAAAAATAACTGTTGCATATAATGCCTATCCTAATTTAAAATGCGTCTAAAGAAAGGAACCTCAAGTGGTATCAATATGAAATCGAGGTAGCAGAGGTGTTTTACAAAAAGTGATGACCCCTCCAGGAATTTCTCTAGATATTAGAGTAGAAAAGCTGAGAAGAGCAATAATTATTTGTACGGAAGCAAACTGTGAGATTATTAACTGGCCACGTGAGGTCTCGACTCTGGGATTAACGAACATGGGAGCTTCATAAAGCCACATGCCACAACTTATGTTTAAGTAATGATCAAGAATCCCGGAATTCTCAGTCACTGTCTGGGCGCAGACCACTGAAGTAAGTAACTGAGTTGGAATTTACAATCGCGGAGAAATGTTCAGGTTCACGTACCATAGGAATGACGAACTGCTCTGTAGGATAAGCAACTCTTTCTCGCCTGTCGTATGTCTTCGGTCGACCCAGCCGGGGTGCATTTACTAGCATATACACTCATTATCCCCAACCACTGAAAGAAACATACATTAATGTTACAACTGCCCATACTTCCCTTTATTTACAGTTAAAGAATAGACATTTATAAATGGCTGAAGTGAATTCGCTTCTACCCCACACTGATTAATTCAGTCAGTCATTAGCTTTGACCAGAACAAAATGTTGACATTTGCTATAATTTCAGTAATTTCACCTGTAACAAAGCTACCTGGTTTGACGACAACTCTGCACCAGAAGTGAGACTCCACTAATTAGGGCTTTTATGATCTCACAGGTTTTTCTTAGGTTATTTACTGTTCAGATCGCCAGCATGTGAAACAATTCAGTTCATGAGCTAGTTATCGGAAATTTTGCTAGTAAGTTAAGGAGAACCAACAAGAATCTATCCAAACCTAGAATTCTGCGTAACCAGCTGTAAATGAAATCGAGTTAGGAGAAAGATAATTTAGTGTGCTTTTTATGGAGACAATTTAGTTAAGTAAAAAATAAAAAATACATAACTGTGTGACCCACAACTGTTCGACCGATACGTACTTAAACTTCAACATTTTTCTATACGTAGGATGAACCTTTAGGTTTACAGTGCGTAACAGTCACTGACTAATACTGTTTCCTAAGTTTCATGACTCAATTTCCCAGGCTCGTTTTCACAGACTAAAAAGTTATGTTAATATATTTGCCTCAAAATGTTAAGAAACTCAGTCACTCTGTGATAAAATGAGTGTGAAGTGAGGCTTAATGTGTTTGAAGCTGTCAGTTGTGAGGTATCAAGATTGTTCACTGTCACCTGTCAGTCTGCTTGAAGTTCCGTTCCTCACAGTCGGACATGAATGTTTCCACCTGTCTTCGTTTGCTGATAAAATCGTCTCAAATGGTACAATACTGTCACACCTTCGTTTAAGATATTCCACGTGTATAAGACTGTACTGGTTTTATGTTTGGCACGACCAAACACAGAATACACAGGAAAAGGTTTATTGTCGCATGGTACAGCAAAATTTCATTATACAACATGAAGGTTGTCAGATAGGGCTTTATAAATTGAAGATGTTTTGGCGAACGGCTTGTTTTCGGTTATTCACCATCGGGCAAATTACACGACATTTTATATTACAGTGCTTTATTCCAAGGACATATCGTTTTGAAAAGGCAGAACCGTCTAAATTTAAAACTGTTACGCGTACCTGACTTACCTATATCCCTTTCTGAATCCTATTCTATAATCTTGTCCATAATGTCCAAACCGAATTAAAGGAGAGCAAGACAACGCCAGTGTATTTTTCAACGTAAACTCTAGTAATCTACAAGCACAGGCGTAATTGCAATTTCCCGTGCTTGTCATATGTCAAGAATCTGCTATTTTCAAACGAAACAAATGTTCTTAAACATGCACGTTGCACTACCACCGGACTTTAATTGTGCAATTTCAGATTGCGCACGCATCATACTGAACGGGTCACGTGAAACTGTTAAACTGAACACCCATAAGCAGCTGACCGAACCGTTAACTTTGAAAACCGGAAAAGGGGCGTTTCCGTGATAGAAAACTGGAAGCTTAACACTGTGTGACGCGCAAGTAAACTAGTTCATCGCATCATGTCAGAAATGCTTTTGCCATTCTCAAAGTTATTTGCCTGTCAACATTCACGGACATCACAAATGAGGTAACATTTTGTTGTTTGTCAACGGGGTACAGCATCTCTCCAGTGTTTTTGCATATGTTCCGGTCGTCATTGTAAGCTTCCTCTCTGGAAAGTGATAGAGAAGCAGAGTATTGCGATACGTGAATGAAAGCTAGAAATTACACCATTAAAAAGTTTGGACTTGTCTGAATCGCCCTTGGCAATAATCTATTTGGTGTGGTCGTAGGGAGGAATTACCTAGTCTCAGGTTATTCGGACCTCTATTACTCAGTTGACATAGTAGATAATTTTGAGAATACTAGCAAAAAGATTGTCATTTTAGTTCTGGTCCGAAGTAAGCCATTTACATCTGTCTACCGAGTCCGCATAAATCTGGTATTAATATTGTAGGCACCAGGTTATTTTGAAGATGTTTCTAATGTGATCCTAATCGACACTTGAACCTTTAGTGAGACGCGAGCAACAGTATGCTCTACTTACCCTGGCCTTTTCATCCGTCGGGATATCCACGTACTAGAGTTAAGCGATGAATTTTTTTATTACGAAGTTCACGGTACTTTTCAACTACATCTTTTAGAGAGGAGTCGACTCTAACAAAACTAAAAGACAAAACTGAGGATAGTGACAGTTATTCGGAACAGATCTGAAAGCAATTAAGAGTTGTACACTCCAGATTGTAATTTACAACTAGGTAGCTACAACACTACAGATCAAGCTACACGAAACTTTTGGCAATACAGACTCCTCAGCCATCTTTCCAATCTACTCCAGCGTCTTATTGTACAAAAGTCTTCTAACCAGTCGCTTTCCGCCTCTTTTTTCAACATCATACTGGAGACT
This sequence comes from Paragonimus heterotremus, assembly GCA_013368495.1. Lineage (NCBI taxonomy): Eukaryota > Metazoa > Platyhelminthes > Trematoda > Plagiorchiida > Troglotrematidae > Paragonimus > Paragonimus heterotremus. The sequence goes on along the minus strand of LUCH01000015.1, from coordinate 329,673 downwards.
GGTCAACCCTTTTTGTTCCAAAACAGGTGCACAGGCTATACGTCTAAACACGTCATGCATTACAAATGTATGCTCCGTACTCCAATGCTCATAAAGCCTACAGTGAGACAGTTTGGCACGGTTCATCTTATTCCTGCATTTGAATTCTGACATAACACCCTTCGTTACCAAAATGATTTTCCTTCATCTTTCTCACTTCGCTATCAATACAAATGTTTCTATATGTTCAGAATATTTGCTGGATAGCATACGACATTCCAATTCTTTGCCATTCATCGTTGGCACTCAAAGAATTTCCATAGGAAAAAAGTTAATATTTCCCGTTTAACTTACCTTCGGTGAAAAACCAGCCCGCAGCTATTTTTAAATTTATCCAGCTTAAGTTTACTGTGGACTCCGCTAAAACCTTATTCTGATGTGAATGTTTTTTGACAAAAAATCTCGTATCTTTGGCACAAGATGATGCTTTAAAAAGCTATATTTTGAATACAGTCGTACTGCGTGCACAAACTATTCATTAAATTGAGCGAAATTTAAGGATTCACCAAATAATAATGTAAAAATTAAAGGAGTAATTTGGCTGTATTGTTCACTGTACGATTCAATAACTGTTAGTTTAACAAACCAGTGCACTTCCAATGAAATCACATTAACACGTTGATGGTGTCCACGGTAACGTAACAGTAAGATTTCAGAGAAAGCGTCGTCAACAACACTGGTTACACCTAAAGTAATGCTGCTTGTAAATAATCCGTATTGAGTGGTTCAAAATTTACTTAGTCTCTTAAAATCAATCATGATTGTTTTGTGATATTTTGCATGCATACTTTATTGCGTGCATAAAAGTCAACTAGATACGAAGGCCAATATTTCCCTTTCTCGATATATTGGCTTTATTTTCCTCTCTATTCTACGCATAAACCACCTTTGTCCATACCTCATTGTAACCGCAGTGGTGTTGACTACACACGTTTCCCATTTGGTTATACTGTTTGTGTTAAATCAATGTGGTTGTTGTCAAAAAACAAGTGCTTTTGTAAAACAAGGATTAAGTTCACGTCGTAATCGGGGCAACGTTGTTCACTATAGAGAGCAGTTCCAACAAAATCGAAACTCGGCCGAGCGATTAGTTTGGCCGTGGGCAACCAGGTGAAGAAGTAAATCTGATGTGAATTGTGTACATAATATAATAATACCTTGATAGTGAAAAGTAGCCATGAGTCCATGCTTTGATAGCGTGATGGAATATTTCGTTTAAGGACCAAAATCCCTCGATCAAGATAAACACACCACGATTGTTAAACTATCCCTTTTGATTAATAATTGATTGTCCTCCGGTTTGAAAGATAGAAAATAATATATTTTCTATCGAGGTATCCGTGTTGGTGAATTCCAATGTGAATCTTTCGATTTGTTTCAATTACTTTGACCTTTATGTCATAAACAGCGGATCTATGGAAGTTAATGGTATCGCTCAACCGGTACATGTACAGCAACCTGAAATTTATGCAATATTTCTGACAGTCTTGTTTACTGAAAAAGAGGAAGTAAACTATGTTTACCTTACTTCCAAAATGTATTTGAAGAAAGTGCGTTTGTACTGGAATTTGTCCTAAACTCTGAAAACTAAAATACGAAAAGTCTGTATGAGAAATCTTTAGGCTTACCAAAATTGTATAAGTGCACTGCCTCTCAAGTTACTGTTTACGAACAGCCTACTCTTGAAAGGCTGTCCACTTCTGTCAAACTTCGACACTTTGGTGACAGAAAAGAGCGCACTCCGATCTTTCAAGTAACCCTGTTGAATTTTGGCTGAATTTATGTACAGTTACTGAAACAAACAAAGTAAAAGAATGAGAAACACGCGGAGACGAGGAATAACAGTGGTACAATGAAAAATGTTGAAGCCTGCCAGCAAGTGAACGACCATTACGGGCCAATTCGACGTCGATCTGCATATAAAATTCGTGAACAATGAAATTATTCAGTGCTTTCTTATAAGCGATCGTGCCCCTAATGCCCAGTCAATTAAGTGGACTAGTACAAACATGGTAAAAAAAATGTGACCCAACACTTTTGACTGTTGTTATTCTTCTCACTGCGGAAGTTTGACACACAGGTTAAAACCTTTTTTAATGCGAAACCATAAGCTGACGAATACCATAAACCTGTCTGTTATTAATAGTTTTGGGCAGTGATCACCGTACACGTTCGTTAATGTAACACACTGATACACGAAACCCTAAACCAATTACAATTAGAAGGTTCAGTCGCACGCAGAATCATGCATATAATACAAAGTCTACTAACCTGTCATATACAGTTTAGTCATTAATAACATTTAGGTCAGTTCGCCGATTTTTACGTCGTATTTATCCAGTATTGTGTAGGAAACAGTGAGAAAAAGAAATTGAATGGAGCGAGTATGACTGTCGTCGATTTTCGTTTGCCCTAATGACGTCAGTTGACTAGTTTACTTCTGACAAATAGTTGAATATACCGTGGGTGATATTACGCCTGACGACAAACAACCAAAAAAACAGTATGTGCCCCAAGTTAAACACACAACGTAATGTTCAACTTTTGTTTCCAAAAATAAGTAGATTTCCTAAATGCTAAAGGAGACAACGTGTATTGATTGGTTGGACAGAGCCTGAGGTCAGCTGTTGTGCTTACTATTTAGCTGCAAGCCCGGAGTCGTATACAAGAGGTTCCGTCTCCACTGGCCAAGCCACGGACATCCCAGTTCACATAAACGAACGCAATTTTTGAATACATGTGAACATGAAGCATTTAATTCTGGTAGATCTACATGTCACGTTGGAGCACGGGTTGCAGAATGCTTATCAAAATGGGTTCAGTAAACGGTCAGGCAATCAGGAAACTTAACAGTGAACACCCTGAAAAGAGCCAGTGTCATCGTTAGCGAAGCAACACTTGAGGGAGCAAAATATGATTAACTTACCAGCGTCATTCTGTGTTCTGCTCTCAGCTCTAAGCAAATGCTGGTTACGGTATGCCAAGGCAGGGCCAATTAGACACCACCCGAACTCGTACACAAAAAAAGCTGTTTGTAACATCGATGCTATTTTAATAGTCTCAGTCTGTGAACTTTCCAGAGATGTTTTGCGTTTTGGAATGTTGTTTTTATAATTCGTCTGTAGTATAAACAGTCAGGGTTGTATCGAAATCTGCTTCAGCACGAATGGTGTAATGCCATTTTTGTGCCCACCCCAACGACATTTTCGTTGTTTAGAAGGTCACACAGAATAGTCAGAACAAAAAGTTATCAGTTTCGTTGCTAATAGTAATTAATCTAAGGTCACTGGTCAAAGTGGCATACGGGGCCAACTGCAAAATTCTATTAGAATGGGAAAACTGCAGCCACTTTTGGATGATGTTCAGTCCACATGAAAACCAAAATCCCTTACTATTCATTAGGGATTAATTATTGTTTGTTCATTTGATAATAACCAGCTAGGATGTCAGACATGCAGTACAGCATATGTGCATGGTTTCCACAAAATAGTTAACCTAGAGGCGGTCCTCCCGACTTCCGGACTTGTAATCAACGAGCACGGTATGCTTTTAATTTGAATGAGCCACCAAGAAACAGTTGAAACTCCGCTTGATTACCAAGCCACTTCACATTTAACATATGAGTTTAACAGCAACATATTCACCCCACTACTGCTAAGCTGGGCCAATGATTTGTTTTTGCTATTTGTTCGGGTGGAACGGAACATTGAAAGCGATCATAATTGATGACCAATCCGTACTGTGTTGAAAGTGTAAGATGGGCGATGTTGCGCTGACCAGATGAATGAATTCTTTGTCCTGTAAGTGGTTTTAAAGACTTAAAGTAACACACTTTAGTGTAAACGTCCATACAATCCTGTTGGAGGCACCGTTTAGTACGCTCAACAAGCGTAGTACACCTTGACGTCCAGACGATTTACTCTCTCCACAATTAGAGTCACATACATCTACAAATATATTTACAATGTACGTGGAGAATTTTTCACACGTTATTTGCGATTACATTGGTTATCTTGCTTAGCTAGTTGAGATCACGTTGTATTATCACAGTCAACATTCGTTTGATACTAGTTTTTGAGTCAACGAAGATAGACTGAAAAATATCGAAAACGTTAAACGATAATCCCGGTGATTTGGTTTATCGAAGGTCAGCATTTCCCATCCTGTACTTTAACAATGCATTCTACTCCTAAGCTTATCACAGGTGATCTAAAATGGATTGGAAACAGATTATTTCAGCGTGGTCACTAAGTCCTCTTCAGCTTATTCGGTGACATTAATATTTGTTGAGCATACAAGCCCCGGATATTTTCGTATGAATCGAGATGAGGGCTTCAGGCTGATCAGCTTAACGCTTGACGAAGTAGACATAACTCTTTGATGTAGAACAACATTTTTGACGTTGTTGGATTGAAGTTGCGCTACCCATTCGAATGTAGCCTGGTGACCAACGGCGAACGTCCACCCCATATAGTTCCGTAGAAATGGATTGGTTGATCACTATCTTGAACAACTGTTTAATTTGCCGTCGTCAAAACTGAGCCCAAAGCTGTACATCGTGATCTGTTACTTAATTTTTGCCATTTTCCCTTAGATGGCAACAACTTCACATCCTTGCATCAGAATTGTTGAAAGTGGATTGCTCTCCGCTAATAAGGTTCACAATCCCGCTGGGCACATTTGTGAAAGGAGACGCTCTAACCCTTTTAAAAGACAGCGTATTTGTTCACATTTGGGGAACCTTAGCGTTATTCTTAAGTCAAGTAAGTTTCACTTATATACATGGTTTTGTTTGGGACAATTTTAGAAGCATGAATAGCAACAGTTCCAATCTTGCTGTTTGATGCAGTGCTATTGCTTCACTAAAAGTAACTAAGCCTGCTTTAATTAGAAAGACTGGACCTTACTCCCTTTTCGTGCAGCTTTCTTTGCGGATGAAGCTCGCAGAGATGAACTTGTAGGCCTTCATCACCAGAATTGACCAGAATTGACCGAGGCATTTGCATGAAGAATAAAGCGATGTTCTTCCTGAATATGCTGAAAATCACCTACCTTGGTGCACCTGAATGTCGAATAACCTAATCTTCCTCGTTGCTTCTTTTCGTAATCAAGTTGACAGTTCATTAACCCCTCATTTGTTTATCCAGGCATGTTTACAATTATGCTAGTTAATGCACTGCGCTAGACTATTTATAGCATACCTCTTAAATCTGGGCGGCTGGGTGATGAGAGCAAGGTTTTCCTGTATTTATCAAGACGATCTTCTTGGTTTCTCTTTTTGACTCAGTAAGTTTAGGAATGTCTGAGACAACTTTTTTCTAGTATGTTTTGTAATGACTTACATTCGTTTATCCTAAATATGAACACATCTGTAGATTATCAGATGCTCCGCTAGCTTAATCTCTGACCACAAATGTGTGTGTGTGTGTCAAACTGGGTTGTTTATACGTTCTCTGTTATGCTACTATGTCATCTACTTTGAAAAAACCTGGTTGATAAAAATTTAACGATAGCTTTTTTGAAATTTGCTTCCGATTGTTAAGTCCATCTCACGTATGCACACAGTTTTACGCCTATGATTTTGCTACTGGCCAATTGACAAAAACAAAACGTTTGTTCTAGTTAAAACTCAGCAGAAGTGCATATCCTTTTTCCGCGGGACATGCAACGAGGAAATTGATACGAACGTGGCTGGCCAATTGAGATCTATGAGTCAGCCATGTCTGCAATCTAGGGACAACAGTGGTCAGTGAAGGTTGACAGTCGACACATTTATCCGATTAATGGAGAAGCCGAACCACGAGCACAACAAATATGTTACAAAGCGGTAACTGCTCTTTGTAAACTATTCATTTTTATAACGAGATGAAAAATTTGTAATACAATAGTTTGCTCATCTCTCTCTATTATGGTCAGAGTGTTATATTAGACCAGACTATTTCATTACAGTCAGCTGTCAATTAGAACATTCCACTGTCAAAATTTGTTTTGTTCTCATTCACAATGACGCCTTTTATGAAGCACCGTTGTTGGACAGGAAATTGGAGAACACAAAGACAGCTTTGATGTCGTGATTTTGTTTGAGTTATTGTTCCAAAATATGAGCACGAAGATTGACAGATAAACCGCGATTTTGTCTTCTATGAGAATGATACACTGAACTGCATGTAACCTAATCAAATATAATTATGTTCCACAACTCGGGACAGTGGAAAGTTGTGTCAACGTAAACGGAACAGCATTCCCTTACACTAGCAAACATCTATGTGTTACACCATCGATTACTGTTGTGTGAATTCTTGAATGAAAGGACGTGAAAACTCAAACATTGTAGTCGAAACACCCGCTATACTGTTAGTTAACTCCTTTTTGTTCAGTCATTTCGTGTTGTAACAGTAGTTTTTAATGAAAGTTTTTATAAATCTTTACTTGCGCGAACTGTGGTTACTCCGTTATACCAACAATCATGGGTATGTAAGTAGAATGTGCCTCGATATACTAAACCGTCGTCAGTTAAAACCTGTATTTTGGTCGGTTTGGATCAGTTCACAATGGTCCCTGGTGTAATGTACATTTAGCTGTTGCTGTCCATATAATTTTATAGTCATTCGAACGAACTGTGTGCATATCAGCCACATCTCTCGGAGACTGCGCCGAACGACACTAATCACTGAACACGATAATGACAATCATGTTCAAATTGAACGCAACGCACTCGGAATCGTAATCAACGTATTCAGATATTCATTTCCGCTAGTCTTCTTCAAAGTGGCGTACTTGAGTTGAATTTCGCTCATCCTAGAGCCCATCAGTAATGTATATATTCAAACGGACTAATCTTCGTAGCTGTTTTGATTGTGACACCGGTGTGTTAACCGGAAAGCCCGTGACTTCGCGGCAGGCATGACTGGAAACCGTGGCCTGAAACGCTCAACCAAACCTTCAGTAAGTGATGGTCAACTTGTTTGATAAGTCTGAAGAAAAAACTATCCAAGACGTTCCGTTCGGTCCAGTCCACAGCCTCCTGATTAGGGACGCTCATGATGGTGAGGTCTAAGAGTCTTTTGTGCAGTTTGGTTCGACAAGTAAATTTTTTCCTGCTGCTGTCGACATGTCAGCAGCACAAAGAATACCGAACACCCCCGTCAAGTCGCATGAACTTTCACAGTTAAAACATTAATTTGGGGCGAAGAATTCTAGAACCCAACATGCGTTTCGACCATTCATATTTTCCTGGGTTGGTATTCATGATGGGTTCTATAAAAGTGTACTCTTGCAACACCTTTGTGGGCAAGGTGTATATTTTACATAAAGAGTTGCCTACACTGCCTAACACAGTCCGACTGGAAAAAAAAGCTCACCCAGAAGTGCTCTCAGCGAAATTATCCTATTCCTAACCCATACGATGAACGTCAACACTGATGAGAATTACATAAAGCGGAACAAAACGAAATATATCTATGATTCCCCGCTGAGAAGCCAGAAATGCACTGGAAATTAACCACTGGATTTCGCCTCACTTGACAAATAGTGCCTATAATTGGCAGTCTTAACAACTGTTGTGCTTATCCACACCACCCAGAACGTTTGTTAAAAAGACCAGTCTGCAACACACATTGTTCGCACTTTGTGTGGTAGACTACGAAATTGATTGTGGGTTAAAAACATCACACATATATCATGAGCTGGTTTTAACAGAAAACATTTACAGTCGGTATTCGTGACCGTCTACAATCCGGCTACCCTCTCTTGATTTCTCTGCTTTTCTTGTTGAAGCAGGTTCTTAACTGTCCGTCATTATGTTTCACCCCGTTTTCAAAACCGGGTATTCCCGGCTGAATGCAGAACTTGTCATATTACACATCGTACGAATGATATCGACAAAACGTAAAATGTCACTTGATTCCATGGACTTGGTGATCACCCGTTCATACGTTTGTAGTAAGTCATTATCCACTACCTCAGCTTTCTTTTTCGAACCGTATTTACATTTTTACTGTGATATGGAGGATTGTACATAGATTTGCGATGGGCGAAATGGGCTGTCGCTAGCTTGCATGCACGATTTTTATTTGTCAGAGCCTTTTTTTAACTGCACTTCAGATAATTTTCTCAATGGAGCTATTTTCTTTTCTCAACACTGTATCATTTCCTGATAATTTAACAAAGGCCAGAATTCTTTTACTGAGTTTCACCACACAACATTCAATTTACTATGCTTGACTAGATTATGATGAGTTCTTTTCATGCTAGAATTTCTTTTTACCTGCAAAGGCTTGGAATTCATTCCTAGCAAACAATGGCTTGTTTACTGAAAGCACTTCCACATCTCATGGTTGCAAGCTAGGCGAGCAGTTTGTCTATCATGGCAATTATATTTGAAGCATAGAGTCCTTCGAAATCAGAAAAATAAGACAACTTGAATAACAGCTGTCGTTTGTTTCCAATGGCAAAGATACGAGTCGATAAAATTTGCATTGGTCGTTCTGCAATCGGGCTAAAAAATACAGTACTTCTGTGATTTGCATCGTTCCTTCGTTTAGAACGAATCACCAATCTCAGTTGTAATCACTGAACACTGATCCGACTCATCTGCACTGCAAACAAACACCACTTCTCATAAATTACCGCTGGCAGTGTGTAAAAGCGACAGTCATTCTCTTCTAGTGGAAGTTGGTAACGTTCACCCAACTAGACGACAAGGCCACTTGGTGGTCTTGCTTTTTTCACGGCTGTTCCTGAATATTTGTTCTGACACACGTTTTGAGCAGTTATTTGTCTGCCGCCATGTGTCTACACTGTCTTTTGAACCGTAACTTTCCTATTATGGTTATTATATTTCCCTCGGAATCTACCTTATCCTAAAAAACAACCACCGCGCTTATGGGGTGGACGTCAGTACATACGTTACATCTTTTTCGATAATCCAGAGCCAGATCAAATCCCTGATGTCTACTTACTGATCATCGCGAGCATTTGGCTGCCTCACAAGACAACTTTTCACTATGGTAACCTAGAGGCATCTAAGTCATGGCAGCAATCATTTAGATTCCACAAGTGTATATCGAAAACTTTTCAACACGAGGACCAAAATAGCCAGTTCGCTTCCGATCTCTGTACAGCTAAGTACAATAGTCACAGGATTACCGATGAGATAATTGATGAAGTTGTCAATTTTGAAATAACACTACTGCGATCAGTTTGGATCAGTACTCTGAAGGTAGGGCTACATTACTGTCTGAATCAGGAAGTTCTGAGTTCCTTGCCATCTTCTGTCGAACGTTGCTGTTTGTTAGATCAACAGGTTTCATATCATCTTGGTGGTATTGAGTCGATTAAGTCGCCCAAAGTGGTTACATCTGTATACCCTGTTTGAGTCATCCAATCAGTTTGATTTAGAGCAAACATGACGTTTCCGAATTGTAGAGGCAACCTGTTTTTGTGTACCCCTTTATTACCTTTGCTGGGTGAGCATTTTCCGTGAACACATGTTTTGGGAATGCACGTTTTTTTGCTTGTACCTTCATTACATGTTTAAAAATCGTATCATTCCCGTGAAACGTCTTTGGATTATGTAAGCAGCTTTGTCCAAAGTGGATTAACATGCGTTAGAATGAAGTGTGACTATCACTTCACTTGAGAAATGTGGTGCATTATCTTTTCAGGATTTATAGCAAAGTTGCACTTTAAGCTCCGTGGAAGCATTGACCGACTTCAATTTTTATGAATTGACATGTTCGGTTATCTACATTTTATGGTCGGTAAACTCTCAAATGTGTTCAGTTTGACATTGTACACAAACCAGGCCATTCAAAACGTGCTCCGCTACCCAAGTCACGCGTGAGTCTGTTTCACAGTGTATAGTGAAATCCAACGTCAAGCGGGGACTGGCCCCAGAGATAACCGCAAGTGAAGTGAGCATGTGCATAAAATTAGACTATGCCGTATGTCCGTCCTAAAAACGTTCATTCGCATATTGAACGGGCGCAGGAATTAGACAGTGTACACAAATCTCAGCCTCCTGGTAAATGACCATACACTCGCTGATGAATTTTGACATTCTGTTCGCCGATAAACCGTTCGCACTGTAATTGGGGAGCCTGGTATTAGGTCGAGTGTACAAACCGTCAGCGTTTATGAATATCAATTTTCTATATATGTCAACATATATATGTCCATATACGTCACAATATGTTCCATATATGTCACTGTTATTAATGATAGAGTGAGTAGGGACTATTCGTTATTACTTTGATGACACAATATGTGGAGTCAGCTAAGTAAGATAGCAGTTAGAAATACAGTATAGGCTTGCTTTTTTGTTGGATTTTGAAGTATGTTCGTTGCGCAAATTAACTTGAAATTTCGATTTTGAAAATCAGTTCCCTTGTGTTGGTGTGTTTTGGTCTCGGTGTGGAGGTTCCGTTTCGTTACATTTAGTTACGCAGACCCTACGTAGTTGTTTAATTAAATGCAGACTGTCTAGCCTCTGTAAAATGAATGTAAATGTCCAACCAGTCTGCCGGAATATGTACAAGGATTCTATATTTGTCCCTTGTGTGACAGTCCAATTCAAAAATGCCAGATGGACAGATAACAGCGTCAACATCTTTGGTATTGTCGCAGCCAAATTCGTTGTTATTCCGGTAAACACTACAGGAAAGTAGTCTTTACCATAGACAGCATTCTCTTGATTAGTTTACTAAACTCACAAGCCACTACAACAATCACAAATACATAATTGTTATACCTGACTCCGTTCTGTTGCGAATGGGAATGACCAGCTTCCCGAGACCGGGAGCTGGTTAGTTAATCTGCGGTATGTCGGTGAAAACCCGGAGCCTTTTGTTCTCAACATCAAGGGGCACCTGCTTACAAACTAGGTCTTTTGGAGTTTGTGGATTAACATAACTTTTCACTCAGTGTTTTATTTTATCATTCGGTTAAAATCGATATCTATAAGCTTTGTGGTCAGACACAACGTAGTCTAGAAATAGTAAAATTTGCCAATATTTTCAATTCAAGCAAACAGTCATCAATGTCGAATCATTTCCATTAAACGTCGCAATAAAATAACTTGACTTACTAAACGTTTCTTGTCAGAACTAGGACTTTTGTCCTGCTGCTGAAGTCAATGCATTAGCTTTGGACATCTTGATCAGTTGACAGAATCCACTATCCAGTATATTAGAACTACTTACTCGAAATTAGAAAAATGATTGATACAATTGTTTGGGTTTTAACTGATGTATCCGCCCTCTTGAATTATATACAATTTGAGGAAATTAGATGAATGACTAGTGGTCACATACGTGTAGCCTCACTTAACACAACTTTCCATGCGGTAGGTTAAATAAGGCTAACCAGGTATGATGTTGAAAACATGGTTACTGGTTAACAGATGTTCAGTTTTACAGAAATCCTGAACGTAAAAGGTGGGATGCATCCTGTGAAATTGAAACTGTGGACAGGAACGTAATATTGGAAGCATTGAGAACACTGTTTTGTCTTCTTTCCAGATGAGTTGGGCGTATTGAAAAAGTTTGAATAAAGAACATGGTTCATTTACCCTAATTATAGGACTATAAACAGCTTAAGTGGGACCTACTGTGATACGTTCGACCCGTCACAGAGCAACGAGACAATATTTGAAACATAGTCACGGAAACTATATGGCATACTTCTAACGGTCTACATTGAAAAAAGATTCCTGAAATGTACAGAAATTGCCCGGCTGGTCTTTTTGGTCTGTTTATATCCGTGTGGAGGTTCCCTATAACATTATTGCCGGTAGTCGTTCAATAGACAATAAGAAATTTCAACACAGAAATGGAACATATGTAAAATAAATCATTATTAATACCTCGGACCCGAAAATAAATAAAAAAGCGTAATTTACTGATGTAAAACTTCGTCTTCTATTTTGGTCAAATTGTATCATATTGAACGTTGCCTGTTAAACGGGAGTAGAGACTACTTAAAGAAGAAATCTATCGGAAATTCTATTAAAGAATGAAATCTTTGGATGAGCATTTACAGGCATAATGTTATTCATTGGTGTACACTGCCTCAACACGCAACGAGGTGACCAGTTATGTGGACAGGCATAAGACATCTGGCCTGACAAAAAGTACATGATAAGCGTCTTGCTTCCTGAAACATTCAGTTCCTTTCACGCAGCCTATCACAACGACGTGCAGACACACACTGCAACGTGTGTAAAGTTGTTTGCACTTACGCTCACTTGCCTTTTACGTAAATCAGTCAGATTCTGATGGTCAAAGAGTTTTGAAAACAAACATCATTCTGATAAATATTGAGGTTGGATAACTGTCCTAATCCCTCGATAACGCATTCATTTGCAGCGAAATAAACTGTGGTGGTGTTGTTGCATGATTATCTGGTAAACTGTCTAAGCTCGCTTTTTATCAGCGTAAATAACTTCGGGCAATTGAAGTGTTTAGCGGCTTCACGGCGTACTTTATTCTAGCCAATACAGACCGTGCGAATGCATGTCTTAACTGGTTAATTGTGTAATCTTAATCACTCTATAACCACAAGATTACGACACCGAATAACATTCATCCCCTTTAGCTCCTGACTGTGGAGCTTGCATAAAACTGGCATGACCTTTCGATTTACCAGATTGTGGCAGCTCATTCCAGAGGCTGGCGTCCAAGGACCATTTTACGAAAGGTAACTAACGAGGTTAGCCGTGGATACAACGCATGATAAACTTGTTGAGTTTCAACTAAATTTACTTGATTCACCGAATCATTTTCTTCGACTTCTGGGTTATTACACACTACTGAATTCAGCAACCATTGGCAAACTTTCAAGCATGTTTGAACTGGCCTGTTAATCTGATGATTGATGACTGGCCCTATGTCTGCGAGACTGTTACCCGGTGAATAGCATTGTAAACATAAGAATATTTAATTATTGGTACACACCAGTATTTTTGGTAATTGTTTTAACTCGCCAACGGATTATCGTTAGTAAAGTATAGGAATTTACACGTTTAACTATACAGAATTTTTGGTATGTAATTTAAGAAGCCGATGGCTTTTGTATATGGTTATGTGAATTTGAAATAGTCGTAGGTACGTAAATGTTTTGGATAACTTACTTTCAGGCTGGTACAGTTATGTACAGAGAGGATAGGTTTAGCTTGAAGTACCGATCGGCTGTATTGCAAAAAAAACATGACAGTTGATAGTTTGGCTGGTCCATGACGTAAGTATCGTTCATTAGACTGGTCCCACATGTTAGCCAATGCTCGGGTGAAATTAAGACTAGACGTTTGAACAGGCCGCGTTTGATAGCACAATACTACGCTGAGCAGTCTGATTCCCATAACTTCGACAGTACAGTGTTGTCAATGCGACTGTTTCTGATGGGTTACTTGGCACGCGATAACCCATTAGAAAGAGTTGATTAGTCTACAGTCAATCCTTACTTTCGCCGGCAGTGAGATTGTTGCCCAATCGTGTTTTATCATGCCTAACCACTCTTGGTGATGTTTCGGGATTTACTTCAAAAGCAGTTATGGCGTTTGACGAATGTAACCTACTCGACAGAAGCAAGTGGAAGATTCACACAGTTGAAGTTTAGTCTGACAGATCAGCTTTGTCACAAAACCGTGGGACCGGTGTTTGGTGAGTTAGATAAGGAGTTCAGCAGTATCATATATCATGCTAATTAATTGGTTGAGTCTCTTTGTTGGTCATTCAGCAGAGTTGTCACCTTTAATCGATATCCGATTGCAAACTAGATTTTTCTGGTCCTGTATACCTGATGTGAGTATCGTTCTGGTCATGTATCTAGTAGTAACTCACGCCAGGCAACTAGCGTCTCTGAGAATGTTCTGTATGAAATTGCGTTTATTGTCTAGCGTATGAGTTAAACAACTTCTGCATGCTCTGTTAATCAGGTAACGCACTAGAGTTCTCTTTTGTTTCAGGAGTAGAACATTGTAGAAGGTTTGTGCTGACCTATCCAGTAAGTTGTAAATCCATCAGTGTAAATCAACATCTAAGACAGTTGGCTCGTTGTCTCTTCGTCAGAAGTAAAGCTAACAACCAGGCAGTCCCGAATGAAGGTTTAGACTATGACTGAAATTAGCACCAGGGCTAATGATCTCGACGATAGTGTCTCAACTGGTTAACAGTGAACTGGGGAGTAGTGCTCTCAAGCGTCCCGTTATATATGTCGACTGGAAACTTTGTGAGTGGGGATCCTATTATCAAGCCATCTATTTGTCAATAGGGTTGCAGGTGAACATCAGCTACACATCAAAGGTGTGATGAAGCAGAAGATTCTTCATTTACAGTACTGATATTCCAATATTGAACTGGAGACTATCAAATCATTTTGTTCGAAAAGTCAAAATTTAATGGAACCCTACCTGACTCTATCTAACTCAGCTTCATAAATCCGAAAGGTAACTAGACATGTGAGTGAGTAACGTGGTGAATACTCGCAAGTAAACTTGCGATGATATATGACAGAATGTCTGAGAAGGGATCCATAACGGTAGTTGAGTGTATTGCACCAACTTGCCACTCCTTCCGCCGTTGCCTCTAAATACTGCTGTCCAGTATGAAGGATATAAAAAGCGTCACTTGAAGCCTAGGCCTTTGGTCTCAGTAGAAACTGTGACGCCAGGAATCGGGCTGCAACACGGCACAACATTTTTAGTTTCGAAGACGGCTTTCGCTAGCTTAACCAACTGCATTACAAACCCAATTGCTGTATCAACTGAACTTAAAAGTGTAAAACCAACAGTAGCTCATCGCCTGCTCTATTGGAACTGCGGAAGTAATTCAGGAAAGTTCCTTATAACAAGTTTAACTACAACAGGGCCGTGGAAAAGTAAACCACTAGGTAGTGACCGGCTGTCCAGTTAGTCTCAAATTACTAGAACTTGGTAATACACTCCCAATTTCCAACTTAAGCTATTGTTCCAATCCCTTCGTCAAACCCATCAGACAAAACCTGATGAAACCTAGTGAAAACCTAGTGAATTCCACCTCCGAAGTGTTAGGTAAGCGGAGTGAGGTTTTACGTTTGCATTTGACTGTAGTGATAGGTTATTCACACACAACATGATATTAAGGCTGGTACAGTGAATCATTAGGCTCTGGTGTATCTTAACTTAATCAGACATTTCTCCCAATGCCTCAGTTGTGCCACCAAGAATATTTGGAAATCTCCGTTTCTGCAATAAACTGCAGAGTTCTGTAAGATGAAAATGCTTTCTTTTCATTTGCAGGTCATAATTGGACGGTTTCCAACTGGCGTCGTGTGTCTTCATGCATACATACAATAGCAGTGTTGACATGCTGGGCAATTCTAACTGCAACAATTGAACTTCAGTTTTACGTTAAGTATACTGAAACCAACGGGATGAACTGAAAACTTTCATTCGTCGTTAAACTGAAGAAATTTACCTAGCTTTAGTTTCAAAGATTTGGGTGATCAAGTATCACATCGAATTCCGGCTCCGTTGAATTCTTTGGCGTTTCAATTCCAGATAATCCTTCTTGGTCAACATATTCAGAATCAAGACAAATATACTTCGCCCCACACAATACGTCGCTATGAA
This sequence comes from Paragonimus heterotremus, assembly GCA_013368495.1. NCBI lineage: Eukaryota > Metazoa > Platyhelminthes > Trematoda > Plagiorchiida > Troglotrematidae > Paragonimus > Paragonimus heterotremus. The sequence goes on along the minus strand of LUCH01000015.1, from coordinate 314,027 downwards.
TAATGCGATACTATTCTGACATTAATGTTGTCAAGTCGAATTAACGAAATATTCAGCGAAAAAATTATTCGTTGGAAATTAGTCGCTCACCTGTTTATTTGTTTTGAACTGCTTCAAATTACTCGCTTTTCCTAATCTCGCTAGTGTTTGTGATGTACTAACCAATAACAAACTGTATGATTCGTCGTCTAACTTCTCCGAAATCTTCAACGCAAGCTTGTTGCGTGATTGTTTCAGATGTTTTCTAATCTGCCTCTGAGCATGCCCCTGCAACTTTATTACACACACGTGGTGAAACGTCAAATTAGAATTTGCGTGTTACACGGTTCGTTTTATGACCACACCAGACTTCACACACAAGCCACAAATCTACTGTTTACCATATTTGTTTACTGCTACTAATTATTTTTTGTCTTATAAAGCAATTCCACATGGACCAACCGGCTAGCCTCAATGTTCTCCACTCATATTTGCCGAAAACCAAGAAATAATATTTTGTTGTTTCGCGATGTTCACGTATAGTATCTCTCAAAGTTCAATCGGCTCTTCTCTGTCTTGCCGTATCGATTCTGCAGGTGTACAACTTTTGCTAACCGATTTTTCATAGTGGCCTCCAGGAAGATTTTCATAACAAACTGCAAACTTTCCTAAGATCTTTACATTAACAAGTCTTTGCCAGCAGTATTTCAACATTGTAGTATGAATAAGCGATCTGATAGCCTGAAACATCGAAAATCATGAGTAAAATTAACCATTGATTATAATACCTAGAAGACAGACAAAAGAAAGTGTTCCACAAATGTATTACAATCTTCCTTTGCTATTGGGAACGGTCTCAACCATCATGCTATTTCTACTGACCCCTACTTGTGGAGTGGGTTTCTTTTACCCGATAGTTTAAGACGACCACCAACAAACGTGTGTAACCGTGTCTCCAAGTAAATTCCAAACATGAACTGAATTACCTGACTGTAATTTTACCTGCGACCGTCGATGTTTTATCCGAATGCCACTTGAACAGATTGAATTCAAGTCATTTGCCGTGTATCACGTTTGGGATAATTATGAACGATGAACAGAAAATGTACATTTAATTTAAAAATAATGAGATATTCCCAAAGTGGTTTTTCCACAACTATCCAATTGTTTATTATGGTATTTGAGACAAGTATGCATTAAGTTTTCATTTCAAATGGTCGAGCAAGTGCAAGGATTTCTAAGGTAATTGTTTCATGTCAATCAATTTTGTCCTATCTCAGTTAAAATAGATCGGAAATTATGGTTTATATACCAAATCTAGGTTAAAAATATGTTTATCTTTTGCATATAGAAGGTTTAGATGTTTAGAAATGCTGACCGTTATTCGTATGCATTGTCAGAAGGAAGAGAGTTGAGGAGATCCTGTCGTGATGGCCTCACAGACTGTGGGACCACGTTGAGGGGACAAAGTGGTTTGTAGGAGAGCAGTGAATTTTAAAGACAGATATGTACATGCAGGGATTGATCAATACTCGTCGAGTCTCACATCATGAGGGACGTCATCATTGGTTGACATTTAGAGAACTCCGATAGGACCATAGAGATTTGTTTCTAAAAACTCTAATGGTGTACACATATACCAGATAATTGTACAGTATTGTTGGGTTGTTGCGTGAGATTGCGCCTCGAGAAAAGGGGCTCTGAAGATATAA
>LUCH01000015.1:270599-309953 GCA_013368495.1 Paragonimus heterotremus | reverse complement strand
ATCAATGCATACCCCTTGTTCAACTAACATTAGTTACTTTTCAAACAACTTACAACTCGTTGTTGCTAAGTCCTTAGTCGAAAAACATTTAACAATGTCGGTGACAAATTAGGGGCAACGACTTGTTTAAGTTCACCTAAGTGGGATACTAACGAACAACCAAGTCACTGGATGAAAAAGTTTAAGATCATGGGGATTATTCGTTCATACCTTTTGTCGTTGTTATCGAATATAATTCAGGTCAATTTAAGAATCACTTCGTCATTCAGAGGTTAATTAAGTAGAATGGTTCTCTCCAGACTTTGTTCAAGAACGCAGCGATAGAAACCGCGAGGGAGTCGCCCTATCTATTCGCCTTACTTTAATTTGCAACTCATTTGTCTGGTAGACTGGCAACACAACAATGTTGAATGTTTGAGTTTCGACATAATGCTTCCAAGAATTGTGTTGGAACGATCTGTTCTTATCTTCGACCTATATGTAACTCCCTTTAACTCTATTGTAAAGCAGTCATGTATGAGCGGCAACATAGAACTGGAGGTTTTTAACTAACCGGGCATTGTGAAATATTTGGCTGCTTGTATTATCAACATGCTGAAATGAGCTCATGGTACGTCTTCTGGTGTGTAGCTGACGTTTTGATTTTCTACCGGCAACTTTAAACGTTTTTCCGAAAGCGTTGTAGGGCACAACGTTGTGGGTTTTTTCTTAGTGCCTTAATCCATAACTGTGAAGCTCTCTGCCAATCTGTTACAAAATAACGAAGGCAAGTTCAGCAACTTTCTCCTGTTTTCCACTACCGTCAGTCTGGGAGCATTTCTATAAAAAATAATCAACGCCAGTTGCGAATACTGATCAATTATATTCAATTCCTGAAATCCTGTGACCTCCGAAATATATAGGATAGAATAGCGCTTAATCGAAAACTTCGTGTGACGTGTTCGTTGATAATGTGAGTACGCAAGTGAGAAAGAGATGATTACCCGCAATACAGTTTAGGTTTACACATTTTCATGTCTTTCACAATAATCTGAAAGTGTACATGTAATTTTGTCTTAGAGATAAAATGTACTGGAGTTCGTTTTGCTATACTTAAACGTCACCAGTCATACATTATCAAATTCTAATCTAGGATCCACCAGTGAATCCTTCGGAATTGAACAAATTGAGGTTGCCAATTATGTTATTGGCTGTATGTCAGGCATGTGTGAGTCATAGTGACTTATCAGCTAAACGGTTCATTATAACAACTTACTTGCTAGTGTAAAATATGTGTTGGCATAAGATAAAATGCACTGAAACTAATTTTCTTTTCGTCCGGTTTTCCAATTTGTGATCACCATCTGTACCGTTTATAATACTTCTTGCCAGTGTGCGAAACCTATACATACGGAAACGAAAGCAGATGAGTCATCTAACGATGAATCAAACTCAGTCGCAAATATTTTTTAATTACCTTTGTTTCACATAATTCACCTGGGTTTTGTTTTACTGAAATTACCTTCTAGTGTTTTTAACCCTCTATATGATTAATGCTGGTGTCAGTATGCTCATTTGATGGTAAAATTCATGTCATGATTTGTCAGTGAAATCAGTCCAGTTTTAGACACAAAAGCTTATTTTGTGTGTTACCGGAAAAGGTTTTTCAAACCATATGCCCTGTTAGAAACAGGCTTAAACTCGTACACAGTCAACGGAAGTAGTCACGTGATTTACGGAGGTGCTCGGTATTTGGTTTGCTCTGTGTGTTCACTGTTCAATCGAAAAATCGCAAAGTTAGAGTTATTAATGATAAACGGGCTGGGAATTTATGGGTAGTGTCTGTGGTCGTGTAAAAACTTCTAACACAGTGTTTTAGACGTGGCTTCTAGTTAATTCGCGGGCTTTTCTAGTTTATGTCTCATCACCTGAAACGACACAATTACTTTAAAAAATCCGCTAGATATGACAAAAAGATAACCGTCAAGATTGTTTTTTTTTTCAGCTGGCCTGGATGGTATTTGAAGATATCCTGTGAAATGTTTTACAGTGCTGACGGTTGAAATTATCGAATTTCAACGGTCTGAAACAAATGTCCTCATGGCTAGCCCATCTGAAAAGGACGAGAGCTTTGAACTATGTGCTACTCATTTTTAACTCATACATCAGTTCGGAGTAATGTGAGACAGTGGTTGAATAGGAAAGTGAAGTTCTGTTTAACTGTGATGTCCAACAGTGGTGCAAAGAGGTATGTAGGTTTCATGATTATTTTTGCTTCTTTAAAATGTTGCCTGCGAAACTGGGATTCCACAATCAAAACCCATACCGGAAAAGTGGTATAGGTGGTTTGGTACTGTGATATATGTTATAAAATGCTGACACCTTCACGTTCGTACACAGGGAACGAACTGAAGAGCAAGAATCAATGCTTCTCACAGCGACATAGCTATATACCCTACATATATGTAACTGATAGCGTCAAATGTTTATGTAAACAGTAGGATGTGGGATGTTGGTTGATTCACCTTTCCTCGCTAAACACCAAATGGTTGGTTTTTAATAATGTTTTAATGTTTTGGAAGATTTTCACCAGTCACCTAGGTGACATGCAACTTGCATCGGTTTGCCAGCAATGAAGCTGCGACCCTGGTAATTGCGCCCGTCAGCAAATCACTAACAGTGAACATATTCTGAATAGCTAGCTCCTAATATCCGTTAGAATGTCCAAGTTTGTTGCTTGATAAGCCGGCACTGGTTTGTGGTAGAAACTGTTGTTGATCATTTGCCTATGAAAGGTAATTCCAAGAATACGTTCATTTTCTCCACATCGAAGTTTTCCACGCTTGTACTTTGTTTTACATTGGATGTGCAGGAATGTTTCAGAAAACCCTCAATCTACTAACGTTATTTTGACAGACGTAGGTAGTTTTTGACACATCTGTGCTGTTTAGGCATTCCGGAATGTACACCAATCAGTGTGGAGATCAATGGATAAACATTTAGGCTGTAAGCCGGTTGAACTTGAATGATATCCTTAAAAACAAAGTAATTATGAGACACGTAGACTTTTATTTTAAGTAATTTCTTTTGTGAGTTGATAAGTCAACAGTTAGGCTGAGAGACGATAAGTCTGTTCACCTTATTCTTCCACTTGACTCTGCCGTGCATTTCACAAAATTTGGCTGATTTATGTTAGTTACTGACGGCAGTAAATGTAACTATCCGAAATGCAACTGTCCGAAGTATGAACCCTTTCTTCAGAGAGTGTTGTCTTCTGTTTCCTTTGAATTCAGTTATTCAGTAACTGTTTCTTCGCTTATGTGATATTATATCCTAGCAGATAAATACGTTTTTATCTGACCCGCTGTCTGTTTAACAATTCAGGCTGATAACGATTATAACACATACACCTTGGTACCCTTCAAGTCGTTTGCAGTAAATAAATGTATGGTAGCGGAGATGCAATTTGAGTACTGCTATTAAACTACGATGAGGTAAGGGGCTAGTATTGAAACTCTGATTTCTCTAACCAATGACACGCTAATCGCAATGTGTTTCTATAAATGTGATTCCACATACACATTTTTTAAACACTAGTGACTACGTCTCACAGGTCACCCATTACTGTATAATCAAATAAAAGCTATACGACAACCTTCGTAAAACAACATTTTAACAGATCTGTCTCTATCAGCCTCAGTTCACAGATGGAGATACACTAGCTTACATATCATTATATTTTGGGTCGAATAGATTAGATCTTTTTAATGGAAAACCAATTCTTCCTAATTTGTTAACTCAAATGTGAGAACTTCAACTCTTTTCGATAGAGTTCAAATTTTGTTTAACGGGTTCCGTCCTAATGTGTTGGTCGTTAGTAAGGCTACCAGATTGTGGGTTTGGAGTTTCCGTAAATTGTGATAACATGTTGCAGTCTTCTAACCATCACTTCCACGTTCGAAGATTTCGTATAGTTTTCCTGCGAATTGCATAGTGCGAGAAGTGATTAATATTTTATTGACAAGTTGAAACATTCTTCTTTGAAAGTTGCTTAAAATACAACACTAATACTGACGTCTTTGGTGACTATTTCAGTAAAATGAAAATCCCATTCGTTTTGCTCAGTCTATTATTCCTGCATCGGAAAAAAACCTTGGCTCCTAAAACACTGGACGTAAGTAAAACTCTTTGAATATTATTATCCAACACCATTTCATTCAAGTGACACAAAAGTTAAAAGATCATGACGTAACTGTTAGTGGTCATCGGCATTCAAACCAGTGAACAGAGGTATTCCAGTGAAAGCGCGGTGGAAACTAAGCTGTTTTAAAAAGCATTGTCTTTGGAGGTCGATTTTTAAAGTCATTATTTGTGCTACTTGTCAACTTTTCTCGATAAAAATTCTCTTGAGCTGATGTTATCGCTGTTACTTTGCCGAACACATTCTATGGTCATTTCTTTGATGATCTACCACTTTGATGTTTCTGCCCTTAAGCTGCTTAATGACAAAATCAAAATAAACCATTAAATGCTGTATTTTATACGCATTTGTTATCGTGAAACATGTGGTCGTAAAATTCACAGAGGCAAATAAAAGTGATTTAAAATTTGAGCCGAATCGTGTTTATAAAATCCAGTAATGTTTTACTGCATACCGACTGGGGAATTATCAGACTTTGAATAAGCAACTTATCAACTACTGATAGGCAACTGACAAACTGAGTCTGTCTCAAACAAATGTGGGCCAAAAATTGAAAAACGCAGAAAACAACTACCCATCTGCTCCGTTGAATCAGCGGTTAATTCGAGCAAAAGGAAACACATCTTGTACTTCTAGCAACTGATTAAAAGTAGGCGTAGAAGTTTTCTAACTAGTATTTCTTTGAAAATGTAATGTTGAACATACAGACACATTCGGAGGTTGAGTTTTGTCACGCTGGATCATAAATTCAAATTGACTACACAACTTGCAGTCGTGAGAGACATTCATATTCATTGTAGACAATCCCTTCGCTAGCAGCCACTAGCAAACAGTTGACAAACTTGCACGTTTGATAAGGTTAAGTGACCCATGCATTTGTAGATTAGTGTGCAGTGAAAACTGGCCAAGCAGCTGAACCACTGAACCTGGCTCTCTAATTTCTGGAGAGGGCTGCACCCTGGAGCATCTCAGGGCTAATGTGAGTTAGAACGGAGTACAAGATCTAAACCTAGCAATGTGACTACAAGAATTAAAATGATAGTGTAAGAAATCGTCGACTGGAGTTTGAATGTATGGGATGTGGATGAGAGCCTCGCCAGCGGTGTTGCCAATATCAACTCTGTAATTTAAGAAATGATCGACCGACTGTCTGTTCCTAATAAATATTTAGGAACAAAGTTTACGATAGTAAACTGCAGAATGTTGCGGACGATAGGTGGCACATTCACCTGTTAACAGCTTGGACAAAGGGGCAGATTTAATATAAACATAAAACACTTCATTCCAAACTATGCATTATGGTCGAAACGAGAAAAAACTTTAGGTGCAATAAAGCATTGCCAAAACTAAACAATAAACCGAAGTTCCGGAAAATTTCGTTTGTGTGGTAAACAGCTTAGAAACAGCGAAAAAGTCATTTTGCTCTAAGTGCCTTATCCTAGAGCATGATGATATTCAAACGTTTTTTCATACCTACGTAATCAGTGATGATTTACTCCATATAGATATTCACGGGATCACACATCGTTCACTTTATTTAATGAATTTAGTGTTTACAAACTAACGATTGATTTAATCAATATGGCTTATCGAATAGGTTATTTAGAGCAACTCCGATTTTTCTGATTCCAGAATGATTAGGCGGATTAAACGATTGTTTAATAAGGTTGCGTTCGAGTGTTTGGATAGGATTACTACGTCATGTCAAACCTGAGTTCAATGCAGCTGTGTTAAACACGTTGGTCTAACAATCACAAGGATCGGAGTGCAAACGGTGGTTGTGACTGTGATATACGCTACTGATAAGCTCTCAAGTGAGCGAAATTCGAACCATGTGCATCTTTCAGAAGTGTGTTGGCTGAACGGCGTGACTGAATGTTAGGGATGGACCAACTGTGGGTAGAATTTAGTCAAAAATAGTCTAACTTATCTGATTTTATTTAGTAAAGCAAGAAAAGTATTGCCTCATATTTTTCGAAAGAAAATCCGCATGCTCTGTTAAACAGTCGATAAGTTATTATTAGATCGAGTTGAAACTAGTGTTTTCATTAGCCAATTGTTTATTGCATTCAACTAAAATATTGATCCTATTTGTTTGTAGGCTGCAGGTGAGTGCAGTTCATAAAGATGTCTGATGATCATTGAAAAAATTCTTATCCCGTTTGTCACTTAGTTACGAATCCTCGTGCAAAAGATTTTTTGAACGTACGGAAATCCCTAGGTGAGATCTCAGTAAAAACAAGCTGCCGCCATCTATTGTTACCAATTTCTTAGTTTGCAGTTGTCAATTCACCGGACCTTTTTTGTCAGCATACGATTTTGGCACACTTTGTAGTATTCGTGTTTACATCGCATGGGGTTATACATGGCCTTATTTTTTCTACGGAGTAAATTAAGCTTTATATTGAAAGCGTTACATATGACCAGCTTGCCAGCAAAACAGGCAAGTTACTGGATTTAGTTATAGCAGATGGAGTTTTGTAGATGACAAGTGGGTACAAATGTACTGCCGTCTGACAGTGTTTCATTTTATAAAATTAAAACAACATGAATAACACATTTATGTGAAGTTTATTGCAAATCGGGTTGGTGTCTATGATTTCAGCAGATCCAACTTTTCGTCCATCTTGGTCAGAAGCGAGCGCTTTAGTCTACAAGTTGTTGAACTTTGCAGGATAAACGTCTAGGAATCTCTACTTGAGATGTTAACAAACGGTCATTCCTAAAAACTTTTATTTAGCAGCTGCTAACATTTGTTGGCATTCACAGCGAAAAGAAATCCAAATAATTCACTTCTCTTGATTCTCCAAAATAGTCTGCAAAAACATTCTGTGAAAGATCACTATAAAAGGATTCTGTCTGATAACTGTCACATTCGTTGAAAAATAGCAAGTACTGATATGTATTTCCGTTTGCGAAACTCCGCATGTTGATCTCATTCTGGCAACTTGGTCATGCAAGCGTAGTAATTAGCACAACAAGTGCATCTTCCTCTCGAATTACCTATTAATTTACCTGTTGTTTCAGGAACATTTCTACAGGTAGCATGAACGCTGGCTTACTAAAACTCGCAAGTGAATATGTAGAACATCATTGGTAAAATAGCTAACACACTAAAGTGTACATGGGCAGCTGAGGGGAAGAAATCGTTCTCAGTAATTCTTCAACATATCATATAGACAGGCCTCTTTGCTCTCTACGTTTCCAAAATCACACTAGCTTTTTGTTGCTTTTGAAGACGCCACAATGACTAGATAATACAAACAGATATAGTATTTGCAAAAATCTTTTAGGCAATTTCATTGCTGACCTTGGATTTGGCCAAGTGATTTTTACATTGACTTAATTTTGGTTGCTATCAAGTCGGTTATTTTCGAATAGTCTCCTAAAATATGCGATTGGTTACATGTCAACACGTTGCCATAATTTGTTCTCATGCAAATAAGCGTTATAATAGGAACTGCTCGTTTCAGCCCTCATAAACAGTAGAGTTCACTCAATTGAGTTTTTGGTACGCGTTGTTTAGGAAATGTTGACTGAAGACAATGAAGCCATCCAGCAACAACCAAATAGTTAACTAGTGGATTAGAAGTTTCAGTTCATTCGTTCGGCTTTTAAGAATTCCTGGTAGCCGCTCGGTGAAAGCTTGAGAGAGAGCCTGGCCATTTAAATTTAAGCCGATAGCTATATACGCTGCAGGATTCAGCTAAAACTCCCGACATCTGAGTTTCGTGTATGGTTTTCGTAGTTCCATTAACCTGTGCACTTAAGAGTTATGCCGTTTTGTTCGTAAGCTTCTTGTTGTACCACTGGTCTCAATAAGTGCAATATACAGAGACTACAAGACAGTAAATGGAAGGGTTGCTACCTGTTTCGAAATGAATGTCTAAGGCTTACTCTGACGTCTATTCTGAAGTCGCTTATTAAAACTAGTGGTCAAATGAAGTAAAAATTTAACACCTAGGTAAAAAACAGTGAAACTACTCTCTTACAGCAAAAATCACAGGTATGCTTCCGAAGACGGAAGAATGTTGGACCACAAGATATAATGTGGAATGTATGAAGATGTCAGTGGGATTAAGTACACTAGTATAACAGTTTTAATTTTTGGTCGTCTCCCACAAGAGCTTTAATTGTTAACATTGAACTTTTGGTGATGTGCTTACATCACCACATTCATCGCATTTGCTCAAGCTGATGGTTGCCAAGGTAAAATAATTTCGGTCATAATATTTCCTCGTAGTTAAAATCAGACTCAACTCTCATAGAAAGCGGTAATATCTGAATCATCGGTAGACGTTCACTATTCTCCACCTAGCTTGAACTCATAATTCAATTTTCAGTTGGTCAGGCAACCTGGTTTGGGTTAGCGTTAACGACTTATCTAACGGTTTTTATGCACAGACACCATGAACGGTTACGTTGTTGGTTAAATCAACCTGCAAACATTAGAAATGTGGAATTAAAAATGCAAACGGGGCGCAACATTAAGCTCTGTTTATCGAAGAAAGCAGTGAGGTGCGTTTAATGAACTTTGGCCTGGTCAATGGAATCTGAAAGTTAACTTTTTCGAGTCTCTCTTCATAGTTCTCTTTTGGGTCCCCGGATACTCGGTTGGTCATCTCGAGGGTGACTTTCTTCATAAACAATTAGCCAATAAACGGTATGATTACTATTCGATGACATAGATTATATCCTGCTAACCAAGCCTATTTCTGACGTGTTCTCACATCACACGTTTGTGAATGTATGGTGTTATTTGGACTTAACTTTCCATTGTGGACTCGCCTGTGTCCGCTGGAACAACAGTGCCTCTGTGATATACAGTAGTTTCATATTTTCCATATGTAACCAATTACCATAACTCGCAGCGCCGATGGACATCTGATGATTAACGGGCTGTACTGGTATATCACAGAGAACACTACTGAGTAAAGAATAACAACTTTTAACCTACAGGTTTCGGATGGAAAGATGGTCTTTCACATCAACCAGGTATAAACCTATTGAACCTAGAAGATCCCTGTCACTTTTCGTTCATCACACAATGACGAATGAATACTTTCTCTTGAGTAGACTATCGCTGGCCATAAGTAGATTGATGGCAGTTAACTTGAATTTGACTGACGTTGACACGAAATGTATGTAGTACTTGTAACTGACGGATTCTGTAATATACGTCAAAGGAATCCATCTTAGCAGGCGACCTCGAAGCTAACGGGAATATCGTACAGGAATCTCAGCAGTGTGTAAAGTCCTGTAGGTGAAAGTATTTTGCCTGGATCTAACTAGGAAGGGTTGATTTCACATGGATAAATCATAGTGTTAAGCTTAGTTTGGTCTGAACCTCACAAACGATGATGTTCGTAAACAGACTGGACCACATAACACATGAGCCGTCGTACCACTGTGATTGGTTTTGCGAGTGTGAACTGAAACAACGGACAGGTGTTTCAGGATAACATGCCAATTCCTAGTAAGGCCCAACCGGTAACTGTTAAACCAGCTGAGTTGGAAATATTCCTTGTTGTTGCTGTTGTTGTTATGCTTTTTGGTCAACAGTCACTGTAACACAGAATAAGTTCAGGTTACCATAGCAGCTCTTTTAGCATGATTAAAAGAACAGTTGTTTCAATGCAGGTTTATTTGATGAATGTGACCTGTAATAAAGTAGATTCTGGCATCACGTATCGTCGTAGTCATGCAGCAGTTCAAATTCGCAAGAAATTACATTTTCTCACCCGAGATAACCACTATTTACGGAAAGTTATTTAGTCGTTGATGACAGTCTATAAGCGTTTGAAAACTAAATTGGCTGGTGTATTGCTGAACCCGGATGTAGCAAGGATATGCATTGCTGACAAGCATTAACATGAGAGAGACTCGAGTTTAGTGCTTACTTTCGGAAGGAATGGTACTGGAAAGTCTGTGGGAATTCAACATCTGCAATCAATTACCAGTGGTGTTCAATTCAGATGAAAGCCAAAATCCCTTACTCGCTGAACGTTTAATATTTGGTTGCAATTTTTCGGTATGTAAAAGCGAAAACAGGCGAGGTAGCAGCATGCTCAACCTATGTTGCTTCGAAACATACTAACCTGAACCAAGGTAGGATTGTTTGCTCCAAGGTTCTTGTCATCATTCATTACAACTCTAATTAACTACATGAATCGAATTTTGGCATATTTACGCTCCATTGGTCTTTCTGACTTGCCGAGTCTGGTTGACGAATGTTGTACAACAAACGAACACATGCGTCTGATGTTAAATGTCCACGTGCGCTTGTCAAGCTACAGCAGCTACTCATCATGTTTTCAGGGGGGAGTAACCTGCAGCTTACGATGTCTGACATACACAATCTATTCACGTCCTGTATTTGGACGCAGCAATCATGGGCTATTTCTCAGCCTTTATTTCAAGCCCATGTACGCGTGTGCTGCAAAATTAAGGTGGGACATTGTAGTTTACGAGGTCATGTTTGTACAAACAGTTGTCTCTCGCTTCATCACGCTGTGTTTGGGTCGCATGTGGACAACATTCGGCGCACAACCAAGCATAGTTTGAACCGTCCATCAGACCGTCAGCGACCGGAATAATCGTGTCCTCAGTTGCGATTTTGGCGAGGAGCAAAGTCCCTTTTCTGACAAGGAAAATCATATATGAAAAAATGGAGAACTTCATGTCCTGTAGCTGTGTTTCTTTATGGGTGATTTGTAGCCGAACTAATTAACTGTCCGGCTTAACTGTCGTTACTGATTTATTTGGTTGTTAATAGGTGGAAATGAGGCGGGAACATTTACCCAAAATACTGTCATGCGAAGTCTAAAGTAAGAGGTTTGACATCCCGGAAAGTGAAGTGTCCGCTAGAAAACAGCTTGTGTGGATACGGGAATGAACCTATGAAGTATCGTTGCATAAACAATTACTTACTTCTGACCATATTTTGGTCGGATTTTATTGCAATAAATATAATTTTCACTTGTCCAACAGCAAGATCCACTCATTTTTCAACGCAGCTGAACAAACTTGAGCAACAATGACCGCGTGGAAAAATTGCTAGCGCTGAATTTAGTACGAAAATTGTTAAAATTTTGAAAACGGACAAACAGCTGTACGCTTTTTGTTTCACATGCTACTCATGGCTTTGATGCGGTACCGTTTGCGGATGTATATGCGCAGCGTCTACAGAATGTTTGAAATGCTCAAAATAAAAGACGTACTTCGAAACCATCATGTTTCAACTAATGCTTGCTCGCAAAGTTGACAGATTCTAGTCATGACGTTGACCCGAAAACTTTGGTTAGTTTATTCAAAAAAACTGAAGACAGCTGGCTGCTAAAATTTGCTTATTCAATGGCAACTCATACCCATCCTGTGCAACGTGACTTTTCAGGGGTACATGTTGTTAACTGGACCCACTCTTGTTTAATAAAACAGCAAAACAATGCTATTCCCACGGTCAAGATTTTTCCCGATATGACAGTTTTGCACAAATCTTAACACTTGGTGAAACAATATACTAGTGAGGACAGTATGATCAACGAGTTTATCCTCTAGAATCGTCTACATTAGGCACAGTTTTCAGTTAACCAATCCGTGCAAATTACTTTTCGTTATGGTCCGTTATGTTTAAAAATTGACCGGAAAAAACGTTGCTTCCACGGCTACAACAGACCGAGTGATTGGATTTCATTTGTCACATTGTTCTCATTTTTAACACAAGGTAAACATGTGCTATGGCGTTAAATTGCGAGTGTTAACAACCATTCAGGACATACGAACTCAAGTTTATCATATAGAACACCTCACAGAATATAAATCTCTTGCGTATGTGGAATTGCATATGAGGATTTAAAAAGCTGTACCCCAGCAACAGCATCATAAGCGTTGTGAATTGCATTTCAGAAAGTGACACTATATTTTGTAGGTTGCTGCTGACCAGTCTGAATCCCAACTTGCAGCCGCCGTCAGCAGTAGTGTTGTGATCCAAGAACGCACAAGGGTTATTTATTCGACAAAGCAATACACGGGCTAAGCATTTAAACAAGACTTGTCACAAAACCACTCATTTGCACGCGGTATTCGGCCTCAGACCGTCTCGGCTGCCACAGACGTTAATGCTCAGTTCCGTTAAGTAGCAGGGACCATTATGGGCGATGCTGCACTTTGATGATTCTTCCTGCAGTCTTCTTGTGGACTGTATGGTGCCAAAAACATATTCCCTGCACCTGCTACTGAATAGCCGCGGTATGAGTAGTATAATACGATCACTCAACTTTACTGCAGTAGTATTAATTGCGTCCCTATTATGAAACAACTTACGTAGCTGTGTAACACGAAAAGGAATTGACGTCAACTCCCTTTACATGCAGTCATTTTTAATTGAGAGGAAATTAATTGGTCAGTCGTTCCTTGATACGCTCAGTCCAATAACACTCATTTAGTTGCATAAAAACGGCCATAATGGCTGTTCTAAGGATTTCTGAATCATTGCTTTCTAGGGGCAGGTAATGCACCTTTTAGCCAAGTGAATCCTGTAAGAGAGATTAAGCAAAATGAAAACTGAAGACTTCTAAATTCTGTTGGTATTTTAGTGAGGACTACATGGAAGATAGTTAAGCCATCTTGCAAAAATACTAGACGATAAAGTCTAGTTACCACCTTCAGCAGGAGAAAACCGAACAGTGACAGATCAATAAACAGTTTATTATTAGCATGGCTGAATTGGAAGCAATTTTCTGGGCGTCTGAAACTGCGATTCGTTGGCGCCTTACTAGAAATGCACCAATCGTTTTGTACTAAATTTATCGTGCATACTGGCAGTCACTTTAAAGTTTCCAAAACGCAGATGTACTCACGGCTTGCTGAGTTGTAGGAATCATTCAACATGCATTGTTTAGAGGCTTAGACCATGTCGTCACTACTGAGCCCCCTTCCGGTTATAACTTAACAGGCCCACTATCTTCCTCACCAAGTCTGGCGAAATCCGCATGATTAAACACAAAAAGATTAGCTCAGTAATTTTACTGCAGTCTCAAACGATACTTTACGGAAGTTCAGTTTACAAAATCATCACGCAAAACAATGCTTTTTGGGCGTTACCATAACAGCTCCGCTGCTGATATGGAGCCGGATTCAAAGGTATACTCAACTTACCTCTATGGTAGACGTTTTCAGTTGACAATATGATTTGTCTGACCTTACTGTAGTCCCACTGGACTCACGTTCAAGTGACATACTCCGAGGACAGTCATTTCATTCTTTGGCCATAACTCGTTTAATTTGCCATATTTATGGCCGACAAAGTGGCGAACAACGCCGGTTTTGTTACATGCCTGAGCATTATTCTCACCGATATCCACATTAATTTCCTTAGATTCGCAGGAAACTAGCGTGTCAG
The DNA here is from genome assembly GCA_013368495.1 of Paragonimus heterotremus. NCBI lineage: Eukaryota > Metazoa > Platyhelminthes > Trematoda > Plagiorchiida > Troglotrematidae > Paragonimus > Paragonimus heterotremus. The sequence continues at coordinate 296,373 of LUCH01000015.1, read as the reverse complement.
CATCTTTCACATAAGATTGAAATATATTTGTCACTTCAACCTATGGTCCGTCAGCAACGTCCAGAATGGACCTTTGTTGGAAGCGAAATTCCGAAAAATCATTCGTCAAAACATCTGGATGTAAAACGCATTACGCATGCACGGCCCGATGTAACCTATAAAACCGTGAATCTACAGCATAATATTACACTCATTATCAAGGTCACTCTGTGGCATGAGGTATTCAAGAAGCAGATTCATTTATGCTGTTCTGGGAGATGGTAAAGTTACCTGGACCAGCTGTTGTTCCACAGAAGTATAGTTAGGAAACAAAAACGTCTGTTATGTGCAAAGAAACACTTCAAAGATACTGAGCTGCACTGTCCCTAAATGAAATTTTCCGGTTTTTGGTTGTCATCTTTCTGTTTAAACCAAGCAGCTTGTGAGAGACACGCTATGTTGCCAGTGCATTTTGAGAACGCCTGTGCAAACACAATTGTTCTGGATATGAGAACTGCTGAATCACTTAGCAATACTTGTACACCTACCCATTTTGCACTAGTTACTCCAAAAAACATTTATCTTTTCAAAACTTAAAAGTCTTCCGTGTTTGTCGTACTATCCAACTGATTGGACTTTCTGTAGGCAATGCTGGTTTTTGATTGCATATCAGTCAAGTACGCAATAAGCTATAAATGTGTGGATGTTAAGTGAACAAAATCAAGGAGAAGTTGTCTAATAATCACCTCGAAAGGTGTTCAAGCGTCACGAGCAGAACTAGCAAAACATTTACAGTCGACCTGGGAAACCACAACGGCACCTCGTGAGTGATCTTGTCGACAGTTTTTTTATTTTGGGTAGTTCTGTACCACGATTGCGTTCAACAGGTGCAATATCTTCTCTTCTGGCTTAAGACAGTAGTGTGAGTATGATTCCATGCGCCATAAATTAGGTGATATATGAAGTTACTCAGTATGCTTTCTGTCCCCGATAATCTGATCTAAGTTGCTCAAGCCTACCACGTGCGAACATGATGTGTGGTGTATATTCTTTTGTTTGAACACATATGCGGGCAAACAGATATGGTACAGAGAGGGTATCTATCAAGTTTACTGTGAGCATCTGTCATCCGGTAGATAAGCCAAAATGAATTGGACATTTTGACGAATAGCGGTGGCAGTCAGAAGATGTAAACAGCTACGGAAAACTGGGTACCAGCAGCCATCATCTGAAATTAACTGGTAACTGTGAACGAGGTCAAACAAGTCCTTCCAGCCATCTATCACTACAATATAAAAATCAACCTCTGGGTAATTTGCCCAACTGTGCATATCGTAAATCATGAGTTCTCATTAGGTGCATAATAGAGTCTGGGTAATATAATCAGTTTCGCCTTTGTGTGACGTTAGTATTCTGCGGAAATGAAGTGTACCAAACATTTGATTTTGTCCGTTTTATTTCCAGGGAGTCTACCGGGCCAGCGAACTTTTGATTAACGAATCAAACGTTTTGACACCTCAGCAAGAAACAATGACAACTTTTGTTCAGTTAAATGTGTTGGCCACAAATGTATGGAAGTGTGAGATTGCGTATTTAGAGGGCTCAACAAGTCGACGGTGTACAACAGTAAGATTTGAGTTGTTCAAAAGTATACAAGTGATTTAGGACACGCGTTTCAAGCAACCAGCTTAAGAAATGCTACAACTGACGAATGTTTCACCTGAGGGATCGGAGTAAATTCCACGGTACTAGTAGTCGGATAATTTCCAACGTCTGTATCTAGTTAATTATTGTTGTGTTGTGTTATATCGGAAGAATTCAGTCATTTGCAGATTAGAATCTATGCTATTCCAGCTACTTACACACACTGCACAATATTGGAAGCTTGGTATGAAGCATTAAATCGTCCACTTCATATATCGTCAAAGACAGGTTAAATCCTGAAGTTCTAATGATCCGTCCAGATTGCCGTAATAAAAACGTTTAGGTAATAACGCTCAACGTGAGAGTTTTAGTTTAATACCAGTTGTATAACACTGACTGTTTATTAAAAGTCAACCGCAACTGCAATATATCTTAATTTTTCGAACTGAATCGTTTGTGGCTTATGAGCAATCAAATGTGTTGGCAGGGGAGAGGGCAGGTCTGTGTAATGGAGTACCGTGGGACTCAACGTTCCAAATATGACCATTTCGGATCGATAACTTGGAAATCTATGGGTATTCTTACTGACCGAATGATGAATGTTGGTCAAGTGAATGACACTCGTTGTCGAAATCTACTGACTGACACCGCTTTCCAACCACGACAAATCATGTTCACACACTCTTGAAGACGACTGCATTGTAATAAGACCAATGCATGGGGTCTGATAGCCAAATCCACATCCTTCTTGTTTTGTAATATTAAATTTTGTTAGCAATGAAGAAATACCTACAAAACCGTAACTACTATTCAGTAGGCTGGCATCCAAGTGGACGGGATTCGTACGACTATTATGGTAACTCCGAATAAGCATGTCACATGTACACTGAACTGAACGTATGCATATGACTGGAGTGTTTCTATAAAATGCTAGTCAACTGATGCATAACGGTTTAAAAAAATGAAAAATGTCTTTTTGCTTGTACTAATTGCGTTATTCTACTTACTATACTGATATTCTATGATTTTCATTAAACACACACATTATTAGTACGCTTCCAGTCAGTTATTTCTACAGGGATACAGTAGAGAAACAGACTAATAAAGAAGACATTACATACTAAAGAAAGTTTGGCTTGAGTTATTTATTGAATCACTATCATCTGCATTGTTCAAAAATAAATTTTCTTATCCTCCAGTGTACACTACTTCTCTAGGCAGACGGTGACAACCTGCTAAAAACATGTTGAACGGAGAATTAGGTTTTACTGTAGAATCATTTAATAAGCTCTTCATAACACCCATCGGGTTTAAAACAGCAATAATATGCGCCTTTCTGCGGTTTGAAGAAAAAAATCCAAACGCATTTAAAGAAAAGAAACCAAATCCAAATAGTAGTTGTGAGTTAATGTTACAAAAGCTAGTACCTTACCTGAATGTATCAAGTGAAATTTTGAAAACATACGTCCTATTGTTTTCTCATCTTTCCACACCCTACGTCCACTCTTCCTTCTACTTTAAACAATTAGGAGGACACCCCGACTATACAAAGGTTTCCTGTATCATGGGTTCAGTGAATACCACGCAACAAACAAAGAAGTAGGTCTGCTTAATCCACACTGTTCAACGAGGTTTAACTAACTGCAGTGCTTTGTTGCATTTACAAAGGTTCAACTGAAACTTACGAATGGTGTTACATAGTCTAACAGCAGAACTGCCCTGTGTTATGGTGGACGCATTCTGCTCATTTTGTGGAACCAGCCTCTACATGGATAAAAAACAAGTAGGCTACAATGCAGATGACCTAGCTTCTTCAGATATCTGTCACTGGCAGACTGCAGTGAATTGATATGTAGGTGACCCCCCAGACATGTCATGTTTACAACAAAATGTCTACCTGTATATGACTCACCTTCATGAACCCTCCCCAAAACGAACTAGACCACTGCTACTTATTGAGAAATCACAAATTGGGAAAAACCTTTATGGGCCAAGTTGGTTTCTCTGTTTATGGGTATACACAACGCCTAACGATTGACAGAATCCTTGACAGAGAAGCTGACCTCCTAATACCACCGTGTTTTGCACTGATCAGCCTGGAAACCTGAACTTCTTACTATCGCTTAATCAATGATTAGTAGTAGGGGATTTGGATTTTCATGTAGATTGAACATCACCCACAATTGATCGCAGCTGTCGCATTCCCATAGACTTTCCAGTCGGCCCATTTCGAAAAGAAGCACTAGACTCGAGTTTCGCTCTCATTAGAGCTCGTCAGTAGTGCATATCATCGCCACCGCCGGGACTTGAACCACGGACATTCAGTTCATGAGGCAACCGTGTTTACCACTGCGCCATTGACCTCACGTTAGGCACGACCGAATTATCATATGTGAACACTCAACCACGGGCAACCTGATCATTACTCACAAGCGAAAGTGGTTGAGTGTTCACATATGATAATTCGGTCGTGCCTAACGTGAGGTCAATGGCGCAGTGGTAAACACGGTTGCCTCATGAACTGAATATCGCTTAATCAGTCATAATTATCCGTGGGAAAACTTTTAATAACCTTTCTGCGTCAGTATGTTTCCATTCGAATAAACGTCCCTTCAGTCATAATCAGAGCTAGATTGCGAACCTACCGGTAGTCATTTTTGGAGTTTCGCATATCTTCGCAAAAACCGCCAACATTAGGTTACAATATCACCGGATTTACTGGGTGAGAGGATTCGGATCCTCATATATAGCCACTGGAATCCTACGATGTTAGCGGAACACTAAAACTTTTCCCCAAAACACTAGGTGTTTGTGGAGAAAACTGTCTCTATTCATTTACTAAACTAAAATCACCCGTTGTCGATCAGCAAGCAATGAGGATATTTGTAGGGAGATGTAATAAAACAAGGCTAGTCAAAATCTGATTCAGTTATCAACTTAAAACGAAATCAACTTATCCAAGAATTAGCTGTGTTGTCTCTCTTATTTTTTAAAAAAACATTGGTAATATTCCAATAAATACGATGAGTGGTCTTTAATATTTGTTAAAAACAGAATGTGCTTGCCCACCTCTTTTGTTATGTCTATTAGAGAAGGGTCAAGCGTTTCAGTTATTAATGCTCTGGCCTAGTTTATCCAGTTAAGCATATCGGATTCTGTGAGGATGCCGATAATGAGTTTATGGTATGTCGGCGATGTTTACACAAATTCTGAATAATATATTCAAATGGAAAGCCAATCGTCTTAAAATGGATTCCGAAATTTCAATGTAAAAATTGTCGGGTCAACAGTGAATTACAATTCCATCACGAGGCAATAAATCTGTAACATAAACCATTGTCAATCGGAATACTGATATAGCCCGTTGTTGTGGACTGTTTGTGGTTGGCAGCGCTCAGAGATATAAATATTTTGTCAGCCCCTTGGTTCTCCAGATTGATCAGTACGTACTCAGTTACTAACTATTTGCTAGTTCATAACCATGCAGCAAAAGTTGTCCCAGTAAGATACGAAAACTTACAATACAGTAGTGTGTGCGGCTCAAGTTTTCGTTCTTCCCAAGAAATGACCTTCACATACACAGTGGGTGAGAGTTCTTTTAAGAATACTCACTTGTAACGAAAAGCAAATCAGAGACGAATATTAACGTCCTGTTTAAAAAGAGCAAAGTAGATAATACGCAAAACCAAACGATAATTCGTTAAGCAAAGAAAAACAAACACATTGTTTGCTAACGAGGATAAGTGTTTATGGGTGTGGCAGCGAAAACCAAACGTTCATTAATATTGTATGATCTAGTAACAAAATTAACGCTAAAATTTCAGCGTGCTCTGAGTTGATTGCTATAATAGAATTTTGAATTCAGGCTATCATTTAAGATGCACGTTTTAGGGCGAACAATCCAGGACTCAGATAGTTTCAGCACGTGTTTCAAGTTTTGTAGGGAGTACTCAGTCTTCATGCGAACGAAACCTTCCCTCTGAAGACTGTGCAGAGTGTTAGCTATAGTGATCTCAGGTGAGTTTTTAAAAATGCTCGAAATTCATACGGTATGTCGACAACCGGTTGGCAATTATACACGTAAAACATCGTTATCTTTTAAGATATTCGTTCAACCGTTCGTATGATACCACAGTTTGTGAATTTGCTGACCTGACAAAGTTGATGTTCCCGGACAATTTGCTCATCAATAGCAAGCGGTAAATTAATGTGGGAAGTCGGCCTGATCTTGGGCACTGTGCACAAAACCTGTTGTCCCTTCAGGTTATGTTAGCACAATGGAGTGTTCCATCTCTTAGACTGAAATTCAAAGTTTTCCTTACATAAGTCAACTGATTACAAATACTGGCATAACCTGAGGGGTCATATGATCAGATGAAGAACTTTTCCTCAGGTTTACAGGACAAGAAGGATGGTTTCGCGTGAAGTGGTCGATATTGTGCATCACCTCCTAACTCCAGTAATTTATCAGCAGTGGGGTTTAACGTCCATACACTATAAAATCTTTAAGCAACTGGGATATCAAAAACGCCTTTCTTCTATCCAGACAGAGCTTCATGCACAGGTATCATGAATAAGTTTGATTGTAAGCTGAAAGTGAAAAGTATCTTTGCGAACGCACAAACATTCACCGTAAACGGTTGGGCTCATAACAGGACTTTTATAGAGGAACAAATCTGAAGGATTTTTCACCACAAAATGAGTATATCTTGAAACTTCAATACAGGTGAACAAAGCCAAAGCATAAAACCTTCTCTAAAATATGTGTAGTGTTCAGTTAAGGTCAGTTCTGCATATAGACAAATGAGTTTGCCTAAAGCTACCGAAATGATTGGTAGACATACTCTACTGTGTCGGTCATATGTTTACCGCCAAATATCTGAAGGACTCACTACCGTTGGTAAATGCTCTAAATGTGGTGTTTTTAGCCGGGATATATTCTGTTAATCTCGTCTGTCTGTGTACAAACGTTTTCTTTCGAAAATCAGTCAATATCTGTGTGACCTTTTATCTCCTTGTGGTTTTTCTTTGTGAATCCATGTTGGATACCTCAGTGAATCAGGCCTTTTGATTTCAGAAGATTGTCTGGTAAACAAGTTGCAGTTGCATCAATGGTTGGTTCAATAGGCTAAACGTCGGCTGATACAATTTCAGAATTTACTGAATTGCATCTGTCCAATGCCAGCGGTAAATAAACGGTATCTTGATTCATAAATCTACTTTTGGTTACGCCCTATTTTCAAACGTTTTGAATTTCATTCATCCTAACCTACTTATGTCACATTAAAACCGCCCACAAAAACATTGTTCTATAATTTCGGTGACTTAGTTTGGGGACGTCGTCCTTTGTGTGATTTAGAAATGTGGGACAATTTAAATGCTTCGCAGTTTGTCGGTTGAACCGGTTGTTAACCTCGATCGACCGAGAAAAAATAAACTCATGGGTACCATATGCAGTCGGAATTCTGCTAAAAATCTATTGATTTGAGCCAATGCTCACATTTTGCGGATAAGCTATTTGTGAGCAAAAAGACAACGACGGGATGCTTGCAATAGATCTCGTTAACAGAGGAAATGGACGCCACTTTAACAGATCCATCATTCTAGTAATGAACTGCGTCGCATTTCGAGAAAATTGTCTAACGAGGAAACCAACCAAAATGGGCAGCAATTATGTACCTCTCGTAAAAATGATTAATACCGCACGTGGCAGTAGTTGAAGACAGTGACGTAAGTAGTTCCAACCGATGGTGGCGTTGTAGTTGTGGAAGTACACCACTCACAGCAAACCGATGAATCCCTTGTTACTTATCCATAAAAATGTTTGACCTATGTAACAGCTGAAGAATTGCCACAAGGAACAACTAAATCGTTAGAATAGAGATCATAAAACTACGATGGTTCACTGGTTGTAGGAGACTTACTGAGTTTGAAAGAACATCAATTTGGGTGGAATGGACAGTTGAAACCAATGCCAAAATGAACAGCGCAAAAAACTCGACACTTTAAAACAATAATGTAAAGATCGCAGCGTAATAAACTGCATGGTTTCGGCTTTAGAAAGGAATGTTTATTTTAGTGGCTGCTCCGTCATTTGTGGAAGCACTTCTCGTTCAACTGTCTTCTTTCATAGTGGTGACTGTGTTGAGTTCCTGCTTGATGGCTTTAGCATTTTTACTATCTGTTGAATGAAACAGTGGCTAAATAACAATCAAAGCGACACAACAGTCAGGCTAGCAACAACCTTGATCAAATTAGGGAAGGGTATCCAGGAGGTTTAAAACAGTACAATTTTCTATTGGAATGAGTAGTTGAACGTGACGTTTCGGCAAGTATGTAATGTATGATGTGGAGCAGAATAGGGTGGTTAGAGTGCCTTCACGACTACACGTTTTGGTTAAGTCTAAAATGACATAGATTCTACATATTCTGTTGCGTCTACGTGGTGATAAGAATAAGCAAATAATCCTGTAGACTTTAAATAATCGTACTGTGAACATTTCTCTCACTATTACGTAACTATTGCGCTGTAATTTACTTATCATTACTGCTTGACACGGGTTGTCTATTTTTGCTTTATAACGCGAAAGACCTGGCCGGTTTATGTAACAATTCTGAAATGTTAACCAGCGAACAGATCAACTCCCAGCTGTGGGGAGGAATTTACCCAAGATGGTTTACACTACTTAAAAAAAGCAAATTTGGTGTTCACCTCGATTCCAGCTGAGAAAAAAGTGACAACTGAACCTCCAAATTTAACAAACGACACTGGCTGTACCAACCATTTACATCTCGTGACTATCATACGGCGTTCGAAAGATCAAAACGGCGGACATTACCGTATGGTGGTCACTACTACAATTTTTTAACGCGTATTTAAAAGGATTCGTTCGGCTTACAGCGCATAAAGGGCAAACATTTTGTTAGTAACTCGAGTGACACTCGTGCAGACTAGGTAACACTACGATCAAGACGAATTATTCACCCCGTCTGAGACGTACCACAAGGTCGATTAGAAAATAGTTCGCTCTATGCTGTGACAGGTTCTAACAACTGAGCTATAATAAAATTAATATTTGGGAATGTATTCAGTGATTTGTATAAACTCGAATATTCTAGAAAAAGTAAACTTCGTAACAGGTTTTCTGGTGCATCGTTACAGTAATGCATGTAACGTTCCGCGGAAGTTTTATTTGACTTTCGCAACAGTTCAACTGTCTTGTTAGGTGTCAGAGACAACTGTGGACACATTGATGACCGCTTTTCTACCCCCGTCCTTGACTTCCAAACCATTGCGGGCTCTATAGAAAACACACAGTAATATGTGAAAAATCTATGTACAAAGCATCAAGGTTGTATTCAGATAACCACCTCTTGTTACATTGTTGGTGTGAAATATAGAGCAACAATCGATCAGTTGCGAGAGGTGTAGGGAATAATCAATGAATATGTACATCCCGAGAATGGTTTTGATTGGGGACATTGGAAAGAACGGAATATGCAAACTATACAGGACGAAGATCCATAGCGGTTGAGTACGAATTATTAATTTGCGTTTCGATCAAATTAATTGTGTCTGGAAGATCCCGTCAGTGTTTTCATGAAACATCTGCTTGGGTATTACTTCATTTGCATTTCTCAGAGAAGAGTAATCTATTCTTTGAGAAATGCAACTTGTTCGTTCACTTGCACAGAGTATAACTTCGAGTAAAATGGAGGTTACAGCCAAAAGGTCGTTTCTGTTTTTAGCGGAATAACCAGAAGCGTATAGATTTGTAGATTATTACGTCTTTTCACAAAGAATCAGGATATTCAAAACATTTCCGTTCATGAACTAGAACTGCAACACCGACAGAGTCACTCATATCAGGCAGGCCAATATGTGAAGGTCTGATAAACCACAGTCTCCTGATTCTCCAGGTTGGGGGGTAGAGGGAGAGTGAAACATTTTTCCGGAAAAACCATCACTTCAGTATAATGTAACTTACAAACTGTCTTGCAATACAGGTTTTCGGGTTAAGAGCTTCTTTTGAGAACCCTGATCGTTCTCCCTTACATGTTTGATCTTCCTGGCAGTAGATCAGTTCACATACAATCACAAATATTCAACAACCATATTCAACCAACAATTCCATGTTGCGTCAGCCGTCTCGCTGTATAAACCGGGTTGCTGTGTTTGTTACAAACAGCGAGGTGGATATGTAAGATGCGTGATACTGTTGCCAAGCCTTCACTGTCTTACAAAATTTGGTCTTGAGGCCATTCCCGATTCACATTTATAGTATTTATTCTGCGGGTACTACTACAGATACACATAATCATAGTGATGCTGTGCCAGTTAGTCTCACATCTACCCATCCAGCCTCAGGCCTCCCTCATCCACTGCTTAGACTTAAAATGCGAATCAACAGAGATGCCATCATTATTCGCACTCGACAACTGACAGGTCTATAGACGGCTTTCGTATGAAAGTTGACCTTAATAAATGCCGAGGTCTGCTGCATTTTAGAGACCAGAATCCAGGACGGTAGTCAACCTATGAAACTGAAATCACACGCGTTGTCTATCCGATGCTGAGTATACACTTCGGTGACTCCACGGCAGCCGCTGGTGGTCAGGATTGAGCGCGTGTAGTCCGCATCAAGACGTTCGCAGACACATTGGTAGGATTGCTTCCTGTCAGTAATAGACTTTGTGCCGTTCGCTTAGCAGGTTCCACTAAAGCCATCTCTGGATATAAAATAATCAGAAACCATTCAGTATGTTTGTTTATGCTTTAGCTGACTGTAATTACATCGGTGTCGTGAGCTACTTGTCGTCGGATTTGACTGCTCTCCTTCGGCCAACACACGATTCTGATATAATCACTGCAGTTTGAAGTAGCGTCATACCGTTTGGATAATAGCAGGCGGCTGTTGCAAATGTTCGCTGAGCATAGGTCATTTTTGGCCAGTATTAGTTTCAAACATAATGCGAGTCTTTGTTACAATTTGTGCCCCGTTCTCCCAATCAGATGTATTCCTAGACATACTATATAATCATAAGATATGGATGGTGGGACTGCATTGGGTAACGTTGTTCTACTGGAAGACGCGCTTGGATTCAGATCAAGTGTTTGTCTATTGCCTTTTTTTCATACTTATACTGTTCAACAATCCGACCAATAACAACGGCTGATTATTGAGAAACTGGCTATATCATCGGTAATGCACAAGTAGAAAACACGTTTAACAGTCCTCACCACGAAGGTCGAAATATCTGATGAACCGATCCCTCAGATTTTTCATGAAACAGCTACTTCAGCATGCGACACAGTGGTTCATGAGTTAAGCAAACGTTGATTATCAGAGAAAAATGTGCAGTTGTTAAAACCCGGACGGGACATATTTTTGGCATTTCATACAACAAGTTCGGGAGATATATCCGTAGGAAGTTAGGGCCTCTCCTGATTGCCGAGCGCAAGACTAGACTATAGAGAAGGGTTTAACAAATGGAAACCATTTTTGATCTAGAGAACACTGACTGAACTTCCAAGCCTATCCTTACTAGCGATCCAAGATATGTCTGGTATGCTGTCTGTGAGGCAGATGACACACTCATCCATGATAAGCCCGGACGTTTAGAGTACTGGGTGAAACATTTTGTAATTCAGTTTAACTAGCCGCCTCTTTCCACTGTGTTACCGCCACAAATTTACTATGTAGTACCTTGGTCGGTGGATTTAAGACCATCCATTAAAACTGAGGACCGTAATCGCATTCCAACTCTCAAACTTAATAGGGCTTCTGGCTCAGGTAGTTTCATGCCAGCAGTTTTGAATGAAGATAAGGGGAGATTTATTAAAAGCTCTGACTCAGATGTTTCAAATTATACTGACGGTGGAGATCATCATTCTGCGCTGGGTCATCTACTAGTATTCCCAATATCTTATAAAGGAGTTGGAGGTCCTTGCGGAAACCCCAATCACTGTTGGGTTTCTGGCTTTCATAATAATTATGCGATTCACTGCACCCATGAAACCTGACACTAAGGAAGAACAGATAAGGTTTCCTTTTGGACGAAGATGTAGTAATCAAATCTTCACTCCCCGACAAATTCTAAAATAACGAAGTTTACACTACCAACCAACAGTTGTTGTATACCTCGAGTTATGTAGGTGCGTTCGGTTCACTGAGTACAGCTAAGCAGAGGTGCACCCGCCAAGTATGTGACCACACTGTCCACTCTTTATTCTCATATGTAATTTCAGGTTGGGCTTCAGGGTGAACTACCTGACAGTTCCAGCACTAGGAGCGGCGTACGTCAAGGCTGTCCTTTTTCATCATTTTTGTTTAATTTTTTCAGAAGGAGTAATCGAGGACACTGTGGCACTCACTATATGCTGGCGTGGACATCCTGCCTGACGGATGAATAGCTGATCTTGATTATGTCGACGACAATGTGTTGTTTCATGATAATTTTTAAACAGCAAGAACAAGGCTAGACGCTGTTTCACGCTGTGGTAAACATTTTCGGCCTCAAATTGCAAATTGCTTCAGCAAGACTGTTGTGATTTCGTAGAAATTTTGTTGGATAACGGATTTAAGGGGGGATTTACGCTAGGTTAATACGATTAGAAAGCTGTATCAACAGTGGCAGTGATGTGGGGAATGAAGTAAAGTCACATGCTTGTAAAGCTAATGTGGGACTTGCTAATCTAGAAGACCTTGGGCAAAAGGTAGGCGACACTCAGGTTTGTATCACTGTGCTGCTTCGAAACTTGACTGCCCAGGACGAAAGAGGTGAACCACCTCTGCGTATGTGACTATCGTTTTTGTGTTTCATCGCTTGCATCGGGTAGTGCCAACGTGTAAGCAAAGAATAGGTTAGGATGGAGGTATTTGTTAGACTGTCAAGCAACTTCTGTTCAACTCGTGCGCTCACATGAAGTTAGATGACTAGGTTTTGTTCTAAAGAAGTCGACTGGTCGTGTGCAACATCGAGCACTCTACCGTTAGCGTTGTCGCCTGGCATAAGGCGCGAGGTGGGGAGATGACCTGGGGGGATAAATTGGGTTTCTCGGCAAGGGGCTGGTCACTGTAGGTGGGATTCTTCTTGCGGACTACGGACCTCATGATTACAAAGTCGATGGCTGGATACTTTAGGCGAGATGGCAACTAATCAGATTTAGTGACGTCGATGTTGTCGTTGTTTGACCGTTGTCTGTGAACTGAGGGCATTTAATGACACAGGAGAGTGAGCATCGTAAGGAATGTGTTTTGCTGGCGACTCCCTAATTTTAAATAGTTCACTTGTTTGCTTGCGACCTATGGGCATCTCGATGCTGAATAGAGGCGTAACTATTTTTAGCGATTAGGTTCCTTTCTCTTGCATAATTTTTCGTTTTGGTCGCGTGTTGCTTTTTACCTCATGGTTGAATGGCAGTGAAACTTCGGTGAGAACTACTGATGCATCGCTGTCCATAGTACTGGCGATGAATCTATAGTTCATAAGCAGTAGATACAGGCAATTTTTGTAGTTTCAACTAACATCTGGTTATTAGTCTTGGTAAACGATGAACTTGCGTTGCTCTGATAAGCAAACGCACCTGCGATCGTCACGTGTTGACCTCAGATGAACCGTAAACCCTTAAATCCTATTGGTAGCCTATCTACACACCGCACGTTAAACACACAAACACGCTGCACTTGATGGCTACCTCATTTAAATTTTGTACAATGTGAATTTTCTAATTTAAATCGTTTGATAAAGGCTCTCCGAGAAGGTCGAAACGTTGGGAAACCGATAAAGCTTTTGGTTTTAACTTGTTCTGGCTTGACCAGGAATTTACGTAATTAAACATCAACGAACTTGGGCGGATTACTTGTAGGTGGGTCCTGGAACGATCATTATAATGTCACATCAGCACGTGATACATTAGTCATAATTAGGCGTGGCCGTGTACAACTATTCCCTGGTCAAGTGAGTTCTATGCCGTACGTATCACAAACAGACATGTCAAATTTGTCACAACCAAATACAACTTTGACCCTAACTCAAAAACATACACCATCTGCACGCGTTTCCACAGGATTTAATGAAGGAAGCCCAACAGATATCTTCCTACGATACTGTTCCTTAGGTCGTTAAAGCATTCTGCCCATAGGTGCACTGAAGACAATCCATATTTCGGATTATTTCTTCGGAATAAAATTTCTTCAGAAAAGTTTTTAAGAAACTACCTTTAATACTATGTAGAACGGAATTTAATCAGATTACTGCCAACCACATATACGAGGAAAGACAACTTATATTCGCTGTTAATTGATACTATGTAAAAATTAGTTTGAAGACTGATGTAAAAGCATAGAATTATTGTCTCCATTCGGACTTCCTAGTATTTGCCCAAGAAGAAAACTGTGCCTAGAAGAGGTCTTGGAATGCAAGCACACACATTTACATATCAATTACAACTTGCGTTTAATGGCATACACTTATTCACTCTTGTAATACCAAACAGAATTAACTATTACTGACACCTGTGTTGTTGGACGTAACGTGATTTAGCCTCGGATAAATTTGACATCAAAACCTTGGCGGATATCAATTTCAATCAGCGACGGAGAGATTCCCATCAAAATGTGAATCCACAGTTGGCTTTTTCACTACGTGTTTCGTTGAATCTCCTTCTTAACTTCGTTGTTACCGGAAATGTAGTTCGGGAACAAGACTCGATTTGTGCCACGAGTTTTGAAATTATCTATTGATAACATTTCTGTATTAACTCATTTGCTGTTTCTGGTTATAGTAACAAGAAAAAGATATTTACATAAGCTTCGTCGGTTACTGTGCTACTAACACTGTCCAAGGTAGATGCATCGTTTGTGTTTGACCACTTAGTTTGAGACAAGATTACGTCAGAGCATTTGAGCAGGACTTATAATAGTTGGTCTGGATAACCACCAGCGAAGTGATGTACAACTATTTCGACCTAATTAGGTCACGTAAGCACAACGCACGCCGAGGAATCGGACCCAAGACCCGTGAAAATGCTGCAGATTGTAGTCCAAACGCTTATTCACTAGATTATGTGGTCACAGTCACCGGGGTTTCAAAAAGATATATGAATTAGTTTTCTTAACTGTTGGGCCTCCTCTCGCTAATCGATTGAAATCACTTAATTGTGATCGACTCACAGACGAGCAGGTAGCAAAACGAAATGATGAGTTTGTCCCAATTAGTTGTAGGATGGTATTCAAATTTTATTCTATTCTTTCCTACAGTTCGCTTATGCCAAGCACACTTCAACATTTTGGCTCAGCGTACAAATGTTAAATAGTTTTGAACCTTACCCATTTGGATGACGTAATGCAATCCAAAAAATAAATTTGTTTATTTTTACATCAGCGACCTATTTTATGCTTCTTATTTTAGTGGATACCCGCACTAGTCTTATCGTTTAATTTCACTCAGAGTATTTATTACGTTAAAAGTCCTAACTTTCACACACATTTCGTTGCCTCATGGTAATC
Organism: Paragonimus heterotremus; assembly: GCA_013368495.1. Lineage (NCBI taxonomy): Eukaryota > Metazoa > Platyhelminthes > Trematoda > Plagiorchiida > Troglotrematidae > Paragonimus > Paragonimus heterotremus. The sequence goes on along the minus strand of LUCH01000015.1, from coordinate 281,239 downwards.
CAACAAGATAATTATGTAATTTATTAGACTATCTCAGATTCCGTTCGGCATAAAAAATCGTTTACTTAAAGTTTCATTTCAACTCCCAATATGAATAAGCCATGAGAGTTGGTGATACAATCAGAAACGCTACTGACTCTACCCTTGCCTGCTTTACACCCAACCTATTGTATGTAACGTTCTTTGATATGTTAGGTCCCACTAAAATGTTCGTAATCTCCCTGTATCATATAGTCGTGTTCCAGTCAGCCAAATCAACTCAAAGTAACTGTTTGCAAACCCCGAAAGGCGGGTTTTCAGTTGTTTACTTTCACACGTTTTTAGCAAATGGCGAACATTGCAGTAAGTAAGCCTAGGTCACAAACTAATACGTATTACAGCGTACATCAAGGATGAGTCAAGGAACTCAGTCGCAGTCGGTATTATTCGTGAAGAGACTCCGTTGATTCAGTGTTGATAGTGTTGGGTTCGACTAGAAGTCAAGCTAAATAAGCAATCGCGAAAAAGTTGTGAGACTAAGTACATGCGAGTAAACATTTGTACTCCGATCTGATTTAAAATGTACAATTGTATTTAGAGATACCTGAATTCAGAGAGTGGGTTATCAGTTGGGATTTTTGCTGAAAATGTTCGCAAATTTTGAAGTGATAAAAACAATTAACTCAGCGACCTGTCACCAGGGTATGCCACTCCAAGGGGGTATATTTCTTTAGGGACCTGCCTACAACGTCAAAATCCTCTGACAAAAAATCGGAGAAAGCATACGGTGAACAATACATCCAGTGAGATAGCATATGAATCCTAACAAGTCTACTAACCGAATGTTGAGGAAGGGAGAGAGGTCAGGCGCCAGACTTAAAACGAAGGCCTTCTGAACTTTGGTAAGAACAGCAATAATGCGAAATGAACATATCAGGTTGCTGCTCAAAGGAATCTCCAGGTATTTTACAGAAAACAGCTAGGAACTTGTCATTTAGAAGAGGGAAGTTACACGAATAAATTAGTTTCTCATATCTGTTCTTCTTTGTAAGTCAAAACAATGTGTCGACAGGTTTAAAGTATTGAGACATGTGAGATTAAAACCCAAGTGTTAGCTAAGATAAACTATCCATCAGGGTGGGAATTTAAATTTGGTCGAGTGCTAGTTGCACAACACCAGTACAAATGTGTGATTGTCTACTGGCAGGAATGCGGTATACAATGGGAGTAAGAAAGGGGAGAGGTTTACGCCTGGTAGAACATCGAAGCCAGTGATGAGTAGTGGTGAGATTTATCCGCCAAACTGATTTATAAGTCATTCGCGTGAGGGTTGGACATTCGTAAATTTGAGTTTAATGCAATTTGATAACATGAAGTAATGTCGACGCTTTTAAAAGTATTGTTATAGCCTAAGGACCTTAGGTGGACAACTACTGAACATTCATCAAGCGATGAAAAAATAGAATCAGCTAGATGTGCACGAGGACATTTAGAGTTGAGGTTGCGCAGTGATTGGCAAACCGATTTGAACCCCAGATGTTAAGTTGAGCTTCCATTCAAGCATATGTGAGTTTTCCAAAACTTCCATTGCTGCTGATATACACGAGCTAAGGCAAGATTTTGTCGTTCCATTTTTAATAAGTGGTGTTATGCGTGCCGTCCTTCGACAAATAATAATTTCACATTGTAAGAAACACTGAGGGAGTAACTCAGCTGGGGGTTGACATTAAATTTTCGCACATTCCATAAGACCAATCAGTGATAGGCTTTCAGATATACTTGCTCCGTCGGAATTTACCCAGATAGGTACTTTGAGAATAGGTGTGCTCTGAACTGAGGTGGGGGAATTAGTGGAAACGAAACGCTCCATAGGAGATGAGACGTTATTTGTTATTACGTTAAACCTACGATTGAGTTCTTCAACGTCAATAACCAGGTTCATGGTAGAAGTTTTCAGTCTATTCAGTCCTTTCGTGATTCGCATAATCACCCGACAGCTTCTGTCATTTAGGGTTGTGTTGATGTTTGCTGGTTGAGAACGACTTGAATTATGTACAGTGGATTTCAATGCATTTGACAGATGGATAATCCTTTGATTTAAAAGCAGTCCATTTCCTCATTCGAAGTCTTTCGAGACAGAGGATAGAAAGTCTGTTTGCATGAACACATTTAATTCCCAAGGGTGGCGAGCGTTAAAACAGAAATTCAAGTAGCTTGTCAACTGACTGCAACAGGTAGATGAGTCGTCGTGCACGATGGCACCCACGTCGGATGAAGATATCATTCCCCCGGTATTTTGTAGCTGTCTGGAAAAGACTACCGGCAACCAAATCTGCGATATCCGCAGCGAATTAACAGTTCGTGATGTTTCCTACTGTTAACCAGGAGAAATGAATTTTACGATAGGGTGTTCAAACGTACAAACTGGGGCGCACCTGCGGGCCGCGAAAAACGGTGTGCTTTTAAGGAAGACTAAATGAAGTTTTGCATTCACATATGTTGGAAAAGTTACGATGTTGCACAGGCCGAGGGTACTTAAGAAGGTGATATCAAGTCACTAGTGGACACCGCAGACACTACATAATGAAATGTCAATAACATTCAACAGAGCTGATGAAAAGCCATCAGCAGTAACGTGAAAGGTAAGTAATCCATGCCAGAGTTGAACGAAGACCACTTATAAATCTGGGTTTACGCTTAACACATAGGTAGCTTGCATAAACAAGTAAACTGGTCAACTGAACTCGCGCGGACACCATCGGAGGGGTCACTGATGTAAGTAGTAACTGCTCCGTCACAACTTCTGTAAAACATAGAATGATCCACACGGCAACAAGCCAAATTTTGGATCAAGACTTGTCCGCGTCTAATGTCCTTATGCAACTAGGTTTCTTGCAACACGATCACATCAAAGTTGGCATATTCACTAAACTAGATGTTACTGTTCACTTGAAGCAAGTTAATCAGTAGGAAACCGATTTTTCCATTTATGAGTGTAGATGAATAAATCCTAGTGATGTTACGTTGTTGGGGTCTCAATGTTCATCCTGCTTGTTGGATCAGTTGCAGTTCATTTGGCACCTTTTTCGTCTTTTGTTTATTATGATGTGAAGCGATGAATCCGTTGAAGCACGTTTTGTTTATTTGTAGAAAGTCGATCATTAATTTGCCTTTATTTGTTTTTACTGTGTGCAGTATATGTTCATGACGAAATTTCTACCATAAGTGCACATATAATGTGTTTTCTTGTCTTTCATAACTGTCATTATTTATCTGTTAAAACTATCCTTCTTGGTATTGTTTGATGTGTTCTCAGCCCCACCTGCACCCGATTGTTTTAATAGGCTCATTTCCCGTTGACTAGTGCCAATTTGTGGGCTCATGTCTAGTTATTCTATTTTGAATGCGTTTACCGAATAATTTGTGTATGCAGCTGTCACATTCAAGTACCGTATAGATTCAAATCTTTTTGATCGTCTTTTCCGATGTTTTATGGACTTGAAATATAGGCATGTTCACCCGACCTTCTGAATCGGAGTTATTCGAATTGCCCAATACGTGCTACTGAGTGAATTATCTAAATTGCCAAAAGCGATTTAGCACTGCGAGATGTCTTCCAACATTTCCTTTCAATTTTGGCAAATTCCATATAATTTATTCTTGACTGCTGTATCAACAGATGAGAATCACGAAGATGCTGAAATTAAGGTGATTTTAATCAATCGTGAGATTATTTCGAGACATTGCTGTTTACACAATGACAACGATTTAAAACGTAGAAGAATTAAAAACGACCTAGCAGTTTGCTGGAGAACAAATAACTAAACAATTTCCAGAATATCAGAGAATGATTGTTGGACAGCTTAACTTGAAAGTGGCGTTAAAGAATACCTGTATGTTTCCAAGACGGTTTTGAAGAAGCATTTATTCATTGAAGCTACTCAGCCGTTGTAGTTATAATTAGGCTACTGTGTTTACTTCTTTATAAACAATAGTTTGGTTATTCTAGCTGATAAGATGTCACCATATGAAGCTTATCCAACACATCCCATATATTGACCTAATTGTTCGTGAGGTACCTATGGTTTCTATTGCGTAATTGGCATACAAACTTCAGTTCAGCTGAAGACAAAACGAGTCAAACTAGGTCTATGCTATGCATTACTCAGCTTTTCAAATATGTCCATCCCGATAAAAATAAAAGACGATCTGAGGTACAGACTGTTAATACTGACTTCATTTATGGTGATAATTATTACGAACCTCGTCAAAAGGTCAGCGAAGATCACATTCATTATAAAACATTTATGATTTTACACTCTTGTTTAGACCGGGGATAAGAACGATGGGCTTGTGCGAAACTTGAGCAAAATTAGGATTAAGAGAACAGAAGGACCACTTGCTTACGAACGAATGCTTATAACAGGATATTGTGAGAGATGTAGAAATATATGTAGAGACCCCAATAAGGAAGAAGGTTGCACCGAATGTTATTCTCGCCAGTAAAGTTTCGTACACTGTGGCATATTTGGAAAACACGGAATTAATGAATCGTTTAAGGAAAAGAACACCATGATGTGATCTACAAGCTGAGGATTTAACAAAATATAGTCCTTTGATAGCAAGTGATGAAAGTAACTGGTAAACAGCACGTTTAAAACGGGAGCACTCATGCAACGGTAAGTTGACTGACCATATCATTCAGAGTAGAGAAAAAATACCAGCATTATACTTAAAACATTTTCCTACTTTAGTGGACGTATTAGTAATACGAGTTGTCTTTTTCTACCTGGTTCTTTTTGTGCTCCTCTATTAGGATGTCTGAAGACAATGACCCGAATGATGATTCCGTTGTCCCATCATCCATTTTTCGTTATAGTTTCCGGTGAAGTGTGAACTGCATACCGTGAGTACAAAGGCACAATAGTTGCTGCAGTTATTTTGAGGGCATACTGACATTAAGGTTGTTAATCACAATATAATTACATGAATATTCTATTGTCTCTTTCAATGGAACATTTGCAAGCAAGGATAACACAGCAAAAGGAAGCATTTTTGTTCGGTTCAGCTGAGTCCATCGACTGTATTAACAAATTGAAAAGTGTCCAGTGAGCTATGCTTTGACAACTTCTGTTTGCCGGGCTGAAGGTGGTGCGATAATCACTCGGCCAGCGAATAATATGGCGAGTTGCACATGCCTAGGATAGCTGACAGTGGTAAACTGGCCTTGTAAACCTTCAGTAGTACACTAAACCGCCGTTTGCATACATTTAGAAGTTATCTACGGATATAATGTTCATAAGCGATACGTGGATGATATTACATCTGTGGTTAACGAAAATAACAACCCGACAGATACCCTAGCCATCTTCAACTTAACCCACATGAACGCAACAATAAACTAGCATTCTTGAACATGCTCATTTGGTGGCGTGGTGATGGAGCTGTCCAACATAAGATCTGTAGAAGGGATACCTAGAATGAGCAATATATCCATTCCAGTAGCTTTGTTCCTCCCATGCACAATGAAACCTCATTAATTTGTTTCATTGACAGAACCTTGAAAACTTGTAAACAGAATGAGGGTTCTGGTGAACTATCCTTCCTTGTTATTGCGAAGTTGCTATCCGAACGATCTATAGACAAGATCTCGAGGAGAATGACAAGATGCCCCTTACGGAAAGGAAAATATTGCATTTATCGTTGCTATTTAAAGATGACATCCTTGTTGAAATAATCACTAGGATCCCTAATATTGTTGTCAACACGACATTCTGGGATACCAAACTGCAGTTCTGTCTCAGCTCCACTCCAGTCTTTTATCAACAGCTAAAACACAAAGTGCCTGTTTCTGCGGCTTTTCTATGTATACTCATTCACTTGAACCCGTGGAATTAGTTACGTGGGTCGCACGAGCAGGCACTCATCTAAGCTCATCCGTAAACACCATCCGTTCTGGCTCAACAGCGGAATCAAGACGATTGCCGGCACGACTGTAACACATCTTGTCGAGTAACACCATACAGTTAACCCGCTCCCCCTCTTTTATCCGATTTACCAAGTCAAGAGCGGCCAGTTAAAAATCAGTAAGATAACAAATTTTGGCCACAGGTAAGGCGACTGGAATTAGACGAAATTATTCTGCTTTGTGCATAAAGAAGGGCTTTTCTTATGCTATGCGGTTCCCTTGCCACACCACCCACATCATATCTGATCAAACTGGTAAGGGTCTAGTTGCTTCATAACTGTGATGCAGCTCTATTGAAACGTTGTCCCCATGACTACCTATGAGGTGATTGGCCTCAGTTGAAGTTATCACTTGTTTTGTTCATTTCGGTCTGACAACCCTGCTTATATAGTTGGCCTGACCTTGTTCGCTACTCTGTGGCTAGTTATTATTGTTATTCAAACTAATCCCCATACATTTATAAAACTATAATCGGAGAGAGGGCTCATTATACACGTAAAAGGATTGATGTACTGTGACGAGATTCTCATAGTGATTCGAATTTATCAACGAGAAGAAAACGACAACATACTTAGATGTATTAAAAGGCAAGTAGTGGAACTGTGACACAGTTGACGGTTTGGGTGATTTGTCCAACAGAGTGAGAGAAAAAAATTGGGTCCAGTGTTGGTTAATTACTGTCATATCATTTACGTATGTAAGTGCAAAGTGTGAACGTGAAATAAAACGGAGGTTGCAGAAAGTGAGAATGAGAGTGAAAAAAGATTGCGTTCTACTGAACACCAGAACTAATGAAGAATGGGGATGAGGCCTTATAAAAAAATGGATGAAATTACTTCGATTCTTAAAGTTGTCGCTTGAAAGCTGGACAGCTGAATTCCATGTGAAAGATTTGTTGTGTAGCTGACGTGGCATGTTGAGCAACGCTCAAAAGCCCATCTTTGCATTCAACGAAACACACGCGAGCAACTCTGTATCTTCCATCAACGGAAGACAAAACTTACGGAACTAAACAAAAGGGAACGAAAGCTAGTAAGTGCGGATTTACTAGTGTCCCTGTTCACTTGTGTCTCCATTCAAATGAGAATTGGTTCTCCGACTTCCGCATGCACGCTGTGATTTTACTGAACATTTTTTTTGCAAACTTCCTGGTCAGCGGTCTCACTCTATTACACTCCATTTTCTCAGAGGTTCGCATCAGTTTTTGTGGTCTAAAAACAAACTGGCGTCAATTGCATATACAGAGAGTTTGCGAAAAGGTGTTAGCTGGCAGTCAATTTCGGTGTTCAACGATATGATTAGCAGCTGGTTTCACCCTCGTGGATCTCAGTGTCAGCATGCGCGACGAGCACTAAAATCCACTACACATGGGTAACTGTCAGGATATTAGCCCACATGTTTATCCACTAGACCACAGGGGATCAACCACTAGGTTAGGAAGAAGGTGAGTAAACCTGCAGGGCCTTTATGTCCCTTTCTCCCCCTAGGTGGCCCCACCGTTTGTGCTGACCAGCACTGCAGCATTCCCTCATGCAGCCCAAATATGACAGCATTCATATCATTTCGGAGGACTGCCCACACGTCTTGAGATCCGTTTCAATACAAGTTTACTGCCTATGATGCCCAAAACAGTCGAAACGTTTCCCCACTGTCCTGCCGGTGGTCAGTGGACTCCAAGAAGTGAAAGAACCCGCTTTGCTTTTACCATATAACCCAAGTTTGCTGTAGCAATGCTTATGGCAGGGCGGAATATCAAACTGTAGTAACTTAGGTGAACTTGTTTTGAAATGTTTATACACCTTTGTTAGGCTATTATATATGCTCACCCTTCATAACAAGTTTTATTTGTTTGCTTATCAGTAACTGGGGCTATCGGGAAATTTAGCTAGTCAGTACTGCTGCGGCTTCAGATAAAAACACAACGTTAAACCAAGTCCAGTAAAAGTAACTTTCGTTCTTTGGAAGGAGTTTGGGCCTACATTGAACGTCAACTAATGTTGTTTGCTCTTATAGCGTCTGAATAATCCCAAGTGTCAGACTTTTTCGAAAAGAAGCACTGAACCTTTCCTGTCCCAATTAGAGCTAGTCAGTGGTGCGTGCTGTTGCTATGACCGAGTTCACATAAGACAGTCACGCTGATTACTGCCATCGATGCCACATGGGTAAGACATAATTGTTGAATTCATATGCACAGCCACATAAGCTTGTGACTAATGCTCAGGTCGAATAAACACCGTCGGAGACGGAGCTTTTTGAGTGTCTTGTCAATCCCAACTGATAAGATTAATCCTACTGATTAGTAATATTTTGAAGTATGCCTCATTTTACCAGGCATTTAAAAATAATAACACAACAGCTCCTGCCGTAAAGTCCACTAATAACTCAGCAAGGAGAATTAAACAAGAGCTACTAGATACCTGATGTTATGAGACACTAGGATGCAAAACTTCTCAATTTGCTTACAGAATATCAAGCATGTTACTAGAACTAACATTTGATGACAATGCTGCTTTGCTACCAATTGGTGCTCTCTCTCTGTTAAATGTAGGAAAGATAGTGCACAACTTAGTGTACGAGCTCAAAAATATTGCAACCATTTGTTTTTCATTTGACATTTTGTTTTATTTGAGCCAAATAATTCTTTTCAAAAATATGCGTCGTTTATTATGACCGTCTGTCAGTTCGAAATGGTGAGTGTAGTTTGTTCGATAAACGAAAACTCAGCACGTCAGCATCTTCAAAATGAAGAATGTTTTGGTGTCTGTATTTCGATAACGGGTGAAATAAAAGTTACCACGCCCTAGGGAATTTTGCAATTGCAAATTATAGACTGTTCGTGTTCCACAATGGACTGAGAGATAATGATAACAGAAGTGTTCACAACAGCACTATCTCCAGTAGGCTTGAATGATTCGAAAGTAAGTTAGTTTTTATATTCGTTGAATTCTTTGTCACATTTGAGCAACTGCTGAATACGAATGTTGGCTATTTGACTTAGCGAATAACATTAAGGTGAACAGTAGTTGATATGAGTCTAAGAGTATCATTTCTCTATAAAGAGACTAACACCTCGTACTAACATTCATTGCGATGTGAACCCAAAATAATTCGACTCGTTCTCGTAATTCATAGTATTCTAGAAGAGGGAAGTACTCATTCCTAAAAAGTATGATGAAGCGTATCTCATTTAGTCAAATGTTAAGAATTCACATTACCAGTAGATCAGATAAGCCGTGCTGAGTCACGCAGTGTAAGTAATAGCTAAAACAGAGCTATCTGACAAATCGCAAACCAGCTTCTGACAGTCACGTTTAGCTAAAGGACACATACATTATTCTTTTTGAACCAAAACAAATCTATCGGCAGGCAGAATATGGTACTTCAAAACGACACTGAATAACTCTTGTCATTCCGCCAGTCCTCTGAATGAAACAACGAGGCCAGTTAATGGAGGAGTAGAACCGAAGATGATTTATTCACGAAGTGGACCTGATGTGTAAATTCCAATGTCCAAGTATAACGGAGTAATTACTTATCCATTGCAAGCCGTTGGCATGTCTGTCTTATACTCAATTTACACTCATTGGATGTTCTTGACGTCCATTTTTGTACTGAGTATTCTAACGGATTTACTAGACAAATGCACACCAGTGCTAATCACCATTAGTCGGTAGCTAAGCGGTAAGATAACTACTCAGTTATTGTAGATACTCACAGGCTGGAAAAAACAATGACCTACGTTCAGCTGGATATCATGTAGTAGGGCAAAATGTTTGAGTTTCATGTTTACAGTCAATAAGAATTACCCAGTGAACAACGCTGAATATATGCAAACGGAATTGGCCATATTAAAGAGTGAGGACGGTTCTTTCAGTCACTTGAAATATGTCGGGAAATAATTTAGATAAAAACTTTCTCACGATTTGCTTTGTTCGTTTGGTCTACACAGAAAATACCCGTCGGTGTTTTTATTCAAACCAACCTAGTCTTAAGCAAAAGAATATTTCTCAGTTATTTCTAACACTGGTTCGATAAGACACCTATTCTCGTTAGAATTTCCTTGTTACCTTTGATGTTGATAACGGAAAGTGTTTGGTGGAAGTGTTTGAGCGTGAACTACAAAGCACATTTTTCGTTGTTTGAAGTGAATCAACTGCTAGAAAGTAAACCATACTTTATCTTGTGAATATAAGTTTACAAGTAACCAGCAGATAAGTGATGAGACAATTTGAAACTGTTCGTTTCAAATATGGCCATTACGGTAATGAGAATAAAGACATGTGCGAATGTATGCTTTTAATAATTCATCTCCATGCCGATACAATTATATAAACAGTTAGTAGAATTAGTTCAAGATATCGATCAGACTTAGTACAAAGAAACTGGGTCTGTGTTCAGTCAATTGGTGATGGCTTGATTGGTCGGTTACGTCACGTTTAAAACATTGCGTTCCCTTAATCCATTTAGTCAGAACAGAGAAAAGACATATATCGCGAGATGTTAACATTTCGATTTACTCTCATCAGTCGCCAACGTAAAACTAGCAAATTTCATACAAACTGCGTATAGCAACAACAATTGAACGAACCAACCACATGGTTCTGACCTTACACACGCTAATAGTTCAATCAATTCCACGGCAAAGAGACTGATTGCGTCAGCGCCTTCTGTGCACACAAAACTGGCCAATGTT
>LUCH01000015.1:240599-268193 GCA_013368495.1 Paragonimus heterotremus | reverse complement strand
GGCCTCGTTACTCGCCAACAGCTTCGGGTTTGGATTATGTAACAATTTTTTTAACGATTTAACAGGGTCAACTAGGTGACCGGTTGCTAAGATGTGTTTGGCGATGGATGAAGCCTGGGTTTTCGAGTTTGTTACAGTCAGTAGGTCATTCTTTGAGATTGCCGTCGATAACCACTTAGGAATATGCTCCGTCATACGTTGATGCAAACGCCGATCTGTCCTTCCTATGTAGACGTCATTGCAACTGCAATTGAACTGGTATATTACGTGGGAGACAGACTGATCGGTTCACCGCTACGGAGAGCCAAGCCCCTAGTGTTTAGGAGGATACGTAGTTGGGCCGCTGGGTAGGTGCGTTGCAACTCCGACATCAATTTGTGATTGATGTTGTTAGTCAAGTGGTCACCTTTGAACTGAATTTGCAGAAATATGTTCTTCTTCTGCGCACAGGAGCTTGCCACTTTTGGTTCCTTCATCTTACTGTGGATATCCACAAACTTTTCAGGGCAGCCGTTATCCATCAGCGTTTCCCTAATAAACTCTTCTTCTTTCGCTAGTCGATCTGCTGTGCAAATCATTCTGGCTCTGTGGAATAACGTTTTCACTAGCCTTCGTTTATACGCAATAGGTGCGAAACTGGAGAACTGCAAATACTGTCCATTCCAAGTTGTCTTTCGATAAACAGATCGTTGCAATGTACCATCTTGAAGTCTGGTTATAAGAATGTCTAAGAACGGTAAGCAATTATTCACTTCTACCTCATAAGATACAGAGAGGTTTGGGTGGAGGGAGTTCAACTAGTTATAAAATGAAGTGAAAGCACACTCATCAGTAAAAACTAAAATGCCATCCACGTAACGTTTGTAAAGCAGCACCTGCGAAATTCTGTCTTGACACTGCCTTTCAAGCATTCCCAAAAATACGTCCGCCAATATGGGACCCAGTGGGCTACCCATGGTCACACCATTAATCTGTCTGTAGTTAACACCTTCAAACTCAAACGGAATGTTTTCTGTACAAGCAAAAATGATATCCTTAAGAAGATCTAATGAAATACCTACATTCACATTCTGGCTAAAAATAAAATCACATAAAAATACAACAGTTTCACGCAACGGTACGTTAGCAAATAAAGAGTCTACGTCGACCGAGTACATCATCTGTGGACTTACTGAATTGTTCTCCAAAATTTCTGCTAGCTCAAAGGAACAACGCACACAATTGGGGGATAACAATTCACGAACGGGTTTAAGGATGTCCACTAATCATCGCGCCAGCTTGTGGTATGCCGAGTTGTCCATGGATAATATTGGTCGTAATGTGATACCCGTCTTATGGGTTTTCGGTGAACCTCTCATCCTCGGTGTCTGTATGCCTGTTGGTTTCAATTTCCTATACTGAACTTCAGAAATATCTCCATGCAGCATCAATATTTGTAGTTTCCTGGATATCTGTTTTTCAATCAGGAAATTGTTACTAGGCCTGGCATCCAATTGGAATTTCCGTGCACTAGAAAATACCACATTCATCTTGGCTACATAGTCCTCTTTCTTCATTATGACAACGCCAGAGCCCTTGTCTGGCTTGAGGAAGACAAGGCCAGTCATTTCTTTGAGCTCCTTCATGGCTATGTAGTGTTCTGCAGTCAAACAACAATGCTGACGTATGGGGGCCGATTGAAACTCGTGCGAGATATCAATCAACTTTGCACGAAACCAGTCCGCGTTGTCCAGTGAGGCCGGAGTAAGATCTTTAACTTGCTCATGTTTGTCCATTGGTTTGACCGCGCACGTTGATCATCGATCCTGTGGATTTGCGGCCATGGTAGATGCAGCGCCTGAACAAACCATGTTAGTTGACGTAATACCAGGTCAACCAACCTGATTCCAATATCCTCGACATTATAAAATGTTCTAGTTCGAACCACTTTTTATGGGTTGCCTGGATGCGATATACCACTCTGAAGGCTTAATCAGTTTTCGCTTGGAGTCCGCTGTCAACCAGATGAACCGGAATAGCACTGCTGACCGATCGTGATTCTCCGTGGATGGTGTTGTCGGATTCGTTTTGAAAGATGTCTTCAGGTTCGACCAATATAACCTGGTTCTGTCAACAGTGCCATACTATCACACTTGGTAGATTCGAATCACTCTGTCAATGTGACGGACGCATTCCGTCCAATCTACCGAGTTACAACCACCCAGTCGACAGCAGTGAAGCACAGGATTGTGTCCACAGCTGAAGCTGTTGGAATTTTCCTGTACAACCCACCCCTGTACGCTCAGAAACGTTTTGTTCAGTCGTTGGATCTGCCATGGCCATCCCCACACCCTTTTAGCCTGTCAAGATCCACGGTTCAAGTGGGTACTTAATGCAGTGTGACATTGAATTGATTGGCCTTATTAACCACCCGTTCCCTGTTTACCCCCTCTGTGATTCCCTGTAAAATTCGTGATATAAATGCGATGTATTTACCCTGATGATGTGTCACTGAAGACGAGCTTGTTCGGTACACATTATTTTTCATGACTACACTGGGAATTTTTGCGCCATAACCTGGTTCACAAGGACAAGTGACTGAGCAGATACACATAGATGAGGTCTGAAATGTTAGTCTATCTTTGTTATAAAACCTGAGAATCAGGATATGGAGTTGAGCTGTAGTATGGGATCTGCTAATTGACTAGTTGAGCCAATTTTTCAGCCAGTCTACGGCGCTGCTACCTTTGAACAGCACTCGAATAAACACGGATATCTTTCATACATCGTGTACTTCAAGCTTGGACGATATTTTGATCATATTTCTGGCGAAGGATGAAGGATGTTCTCTATGTATTCGAGATCATTTTCTAACGTATCCGCTGAGCAAACTATGTATGCCCTATCAATCAGGCAGCGCACTAGATTTCTCTTCTGTTTTAGGGGTACGAAACGGTGACGTTTGTGTACTGACCTGTCCACGTATTCTTGTGGTGAACTCTGCGTTGAATAGTGTCGTCTGTTCATCGACGTGAGCGAATATCTAGGAAAGATATATCGTTTTCAGCCTCCTTCTCAAGTGTAAACTTAACTGACTGGTGGTCGCGATTGAATATGTCGAGTACTGAGTGCTTATTTGAAACTCATTCATATTTGATAAGTTTTCAGCTTGCGCATAGACTTTAAGCCAATTCTATTCAAAAAGTGCAGCAGAGTCGAGTTTTGCTTTTGTAGAAACCATTCGACAATACACACCTTTCGCTGAATCGAATGGTTAATCCAGGCTCAATTACCGATTAGTCAACCCTTTTGACAACCACGTCATTGACTCCAAATTAAACATTTGGAAGTTGTTTCTTGTTTACATACCCTAGTAAAATATTTTTCCGATGTTTATAGCGCTTGAAGATGTACTTGGCGGAACAACTGCCTGGGGTTCCCTGATTACTCTTTGGATAGTGTAAACAATCCCTAAACATGTTCCTCTATTACTAAATGATATTAGAAGCAATATCCCTCAGTCCAACGACATGCAAAAAGTACCGTGATCTAATGGCCTAGCAGCTAGGAAGCAAAGATTGCTCTATCGTGCTCAATGAACATGAACAGCTAGTACAATATGCACACCATATCGCAACTGCGATTGAATATCCTTGGGATTGAAGTGTACTAATTCCGAAATGCTGATCAAGGTTAATCGTTTTCGTCCTATGCAACTGGAGGTTGAGGTTATTTGGCTAACTAATTTATCATGACTCGTTGAATTGACATAAACAGTGGCGACGATTGTGAATAACGTCCTACTAAGTCTTACTCAGCCAGTGTTGCCGCGTTCGTCAACAAAGATTGCCACTCCAAATTAAATCCATGCATTTTATGCACTAAGTTGCTCTCTAGTTTAACTGCTCATCCAGATCACCCCATAGAATGTGATGCCGACGATGTGGTGATCAGTCGTTTTCGAAAATTCACTCTCCAAGTCAATACAGTTAAATAGGTTGCATTAAAACGTCATAAGACAAACCGCAAAAACAAGAAGTGATTATTGGCAAACGTCAGTAAAGATCATTGCTAAACCCCATACTATAATTGGTTAGGCTAAGCCCGGACGCTGAATGGAAGTTACGTCATACGATCAGGGTCGAATGGTTGTGTGGTTAGATTGGATGTTATTGATTTGTTGTCAAGGAAGTTGCAAGTACTGAACAAATTTCTTTTAAGAGCACAGGTTATGTTTGCGTAATCTAATAGCAATCGATTCGGCGATCGCTAGAATGTCTTGGCGGAATATTTTTGGTTGAATTTCGGCAATTCTGTAGACAACCCGGAATGCTTTGCTGATGTCTGTGCGATAATTGGTGTCAGCTAGATGTGCAACAGTAGCACTGGTAATTGATTTACGACAACCGGTTCCAATCCAGGCTGGACGATGTTCCTTGATCTTTTTTGGCAGACACCTAGTCGAACGACCAACATATTCGGCTGTGAAATAGCAGTATAAAGATGGATACATGAACACTGATTCATCGTGGATTGGTAACTAGTCTTTCAGGTTCAATCTTAACATCGGCATTGTTGTGAACCAACTTCTTATGGTTGCCACTGGAAAGGTACTTCTGAGTGACAGGTACATGCACCGGTTGAACTGATCTGCTATAGTATCCTCTTTAAACGGGAGTCTTATAAACACAACTTTCTCTCCAACTTTGAACATTACCTTATGTAAGATATTGGCCTTCACATTTGAAGCGATGAATTGCTCGGAATAACCGTTTCCTTCAATAGATTTTGAACTGTTTTCAGTTCCTTCTCTACTGTGTCACCCGAACACATCTTTCTTGCTCTAGTTACCAGGCCTTGGGCTAGTTTTCGGTTCTGTTTAGAGGCACGAAACTGTTTTCCAGTTGTTCTATTTGATCACACACAAAAGTGTTTGTACCAACGAAACATTTGCGAAGAGCGAAGTAACATCGAGAGAACTCAAGTGCAGGTGTCTAACACTAATATTCTCCACGGAATCCACAAAATTGACAATGTCACGGACAGTCTATCATTTCTTTCGCTGTATTTCACGCAGCCACGTATTTCAGCACGCTAGATATGTAACCAAGCCACTGGCAGATGAAAGTTGAAGGTAACCGTTAGTGTACCTTCAAGGTTTTATGATTCCCAACTTAAGCCATTCGGGCCGTCAGATGCGCAGAGGACACCCTAGCACTGCTGTAAAGAACACTGTATGATGTGATCCTCCGAATGAAGCTATTCTGGCTGTTTGTCACAGTATTATACTGCATCTATTATGTTGTCATCTGTAAGGTTTATTGGATCGCAATCAGCAGTTTTAAGGCCCTATTAAACACATGCTGAATTGCTACATAAATTGCGGTTGTGTACTGAAATTTAGATAGGACTAGTATGTTAGTCAACTAAGCAGAATAAAACGCCACTCAGTAATTAAGTATTTTAATGATATTTATCATAAGGCTGTCATAATTATTGCTTGATCCAGAATGCACCCAATCTTATTGATCCAGATCATCTAGCCATTGCTAGTAAGGCACGCCGGAGCGTTCACCTTATCAACAACACTGAGTAAGCACATTTTCCGCGCTTTTAAACAGCATTATTTCGATATTCTGTGAACGGTGTTCCATAGCAGACTGATTAAAATACTGTTAAGTTTCGAAATATTTGCCGGGTAGCTTTTGAGGATTTTAAGTACATGATGACAAAACATGCTGGGAACATTGCAATGGGGTTCAAAACAAGTAACGTGCTTTAGTGAAGGAAGTATTTATGGAGATTATTAAATTAGGTCTCATTAAGTGAGTGGTTCATTGATCTACCTGTTGATATCAAGATTATTGCTATGGCACTGTGAAGTGGACGTGCACGACCTTCTTAAATTATATGCGTACTAAAAATCAATCCGTCTATCAACCATAAATTGGAGAGAAATGGAAATTTTTCCGTCGGTTTAAAAAGAAACGTTCGTTCTTATCTGCTTCCGCTTCCCGTGCCGGGTGCAATCATTTGTGTACAGGAGAGCAAAGTGGTTACCAGGCAAAAAGAATAGTAGATTTAAGCCACTTAGGTCCTTTCACAAATGTGAACAAAACATAAGGGGGAAAACTGGTGGGTGCAAGCATTTCGCATTGGGTCGTCAGTACCAAACTGACAATGGTATCAAATGGTTTTTGGTATCGAACACGTAGGAGGGGGATGGGATGTCTAATCAGTCGATAGGTTAGGAAAGATCACCAAGTCCAAGGTGAGGTCAAGTTCACGGACAATTGTTTCTGAATGCATGAGGACAGCTTCAGCCGATTGGTCGCGACTGCCTCAGCAAACTGCAAGAATCTAAGATTGCAATGACATAGTAGTATTCTGAGTGCACAAGCTGGGTCGATAAGGTGACCAATGGTAAGGACCTGCTTGGACACTGGTAACGTGCGTTTCTCATTGACATTATCGTTCTTCGGTAATACAGAGTTCTGCACACATTTAGGCAAATGTTCCTTCACTCTAGGGATCAAGCATCTCTCAGTTCTACTTCCGTAAGCGTCTTTGCAGTTAGAGCAACACTAAGAGACAATGGGAGGTGGTATCGGCAGGTTGGCATCCTTTGATTGAAGTCACTGGCAGTTTCTGGGTTCGAGCTACCACACAAAGTTCGGTTGCGTTAAATGTTCGTTTGGTCGAATTCACCAGTCTTTGCCTTGTTTGGTGCGTGCTTCAATCACCTTCGAAAAGCAATTCCCCATATACTTTCTTTTTCCTCACGGTTACCACCTTTTCGGATGGCGATTTCGGATTATTATGTATTTCTATGAAACGTTTGGATAACCTCTATGTTGTAGTGCAGACATGACCAAGTCTCATTCCTCCGCAACACTGTCCTATGTGCAGATATGTGTGTGAATAGCTTAACAAATAGCGCGTTTGTGATAGATAGTATATGTCAAACTTCTGCTGATGTTATCCGTTTGCTATCTATGGTTAATGTCTTTACAGTGTGTACCACATCAATGTGTTCAAATACGTTATTTAGTGTACATACTCCGGTTATTCGTGATGCCAGTTCGGAAATTGATCGCTCATTATGAAATTGAACGTCGCGTGTTTTCACCCGTGAAAACCTATGATTAACACCTTGATTTTCACTAATCTGTCAATCGAATTGCTGACCAGTCCATTTTTATTTTCCTCTAAGTGTTGATTATTATTTGTTATCACATTTGAATAACTCGCAATTAACTGCTCAAATTGATTAACCAATTGATCAACTAACTGAAGTTCAGTCTTGTTGAAGGATTGGCTGTTGGAAAATGTTGATGAACAGCTTGTAGGCTATGAAGGATTAGTCGGTGGGAAGGGGCTGAGAAAACTTCGTAAAACTTGTGTACGTTCATTGACTAGACAGAAGTAGAGACAACGCTTTTTTCAGTGAATCGGAGGAGCTTACATGGGGAATATAAAAGTGTCCGTTAACTCAGCCTAGTATAAATATGACGGAATGAGTAGGCGATGGAATTCAGGGCATTCCATTTCATTAGTGTGATTCTGATAACTATATTCTTCTGTAGACTCATTGTGGTAATATCGAATTTGTGTATTGCTTTGAAGGCAGAATTTGCATAATATTAACATCTCCACGATACATCGGTTGGAATCGTTCCACTGACTTCAACAACGAATATCGAATGGGTGATATCTTCAAACCAGACGGCTCTGCCGCTTTTTGTTGGTGAAAAAATGATTCCATTTGGAGGGATATGCTGGAGCCGTATAGGCCAAGAGAATCTCTCTACGGAAACGGATGATTTGGATTGTCAGGTGAGATACATTAGTCGGTTGAATTGATGTCGATTCAACGGAGAACTGCAAGTTGGCGTCATATAAGTGTATATGAGGTTGTAATTGGTCTGTTTTTTAACACATGTAGGCCAACATTGCTGTAACCATTTTTTAGCACTCACGGTTAGTTTAGTTACTACCTCCATAACATAAATAAAGCTTACGGTGGAATATGAAATTAAATATGTGAATTGTAATGGGCGTTTCTATTGCAATGACGATTAGGCTAGCAGCTTACCTAGGGGAATTCGAACATCGACACAGTTATACTCAGTCTGTATACCTTATACCAGACTACTAATCCAGGTTAGTAAAACTCCAAATGTTGACCACTCTTCAGGCAGTTAACTTTGAATTGCCTAACCTTTATATCTGTGCGCAGAAGAAGTTCCTGGAAATGCATAATCCTCAGGCCCAGAAGCAGTCATTCCAGCCTGCCGGGAAAACGATCGCGTAGTTACTAGTAAACATACAATCCACAATCTCCATTGATTCACTTTTTTACTTACTCTTAGTAATACCTTCATATTTACTGACGAGCCGTAAAGAAGTTTGGTTTTCATATAGGTCTATCCAAGCGTGTGTTCTACATCACTGTAGACAGCGTTCACTTTTGGGTAGATTTCTACTGCTTAAGCTTTAGTTTTTCGGTGTGCTTATCTCCACACAGGTAGCTGCTAACCGATATAATTAATGCTATGGCTGTTATCGAGAAGCTTCAGTATATTGCCTGGAGAAATCAGAACTTGAAGTCGGAAACGGTTATCCAATGTAGAGTCGCGTCTCAAGTCATTCTCATTAATACATGGTAGATATATTTGTTTTTGGCCGAACTCAGCCAAGACGATGAATTATGTTGTATCTCCAATCCGCAAAGAACGTCCAACTCAAAGAAGACCGCGTGATTCTAATGAGTCACTCTAAATGGTGTACAAGGGCGACATGGGCGACATATATGCAACCCCAAAACCAAACAACCCACTGGAGGTTGCGCCTAAACTATCACTGAGTGAACTATTATCAACAATCCAGGAGTATTAAAGAGCCCTCACTGGTTAATGATTAGTGCAGCAAGATTGCTCCCAAGTGTCTTGTTGCGTACGCAGCAAGGCCCCCTGTGTGACCCAAATTCGTGCTGAGGCTCAAGCTGTGTTCTGATTAGTTGCCCCCTCAAGGACCAACGATTCATTCATCCACACACGTAAGAATGACGTGACCGCTTGTAAATCTGACAGTATGATTTGTACTTCTCCCCAGTTACGTGTTCTCTTTACCGTTGTTACAGCCTGTAAGTCTTAATGTCGATTGCATACGTGTAGGAAGACAACATTTCTCTTTGGCCTGAGTATTTTGTAAATTCGGATTTGCTTTAGCAGATTTCAGGAAGGACGGTTAAAATTGTTTTTTTTTCTTTCCAATTTTAATCGGTCTAATTTCCTCCACTGATGTGCTTGATGCTTTAACACACTCTGGAAGGGAGTCCAGGATTTAGCTAGGAAGATGACAGTTTCTGCCACCAGTTAGTATGTCATGTATTTGTGAGAGAGTGCTTTGGATTAACCTAACAAGAAATCTGACCATCACTGTGTTGCACGGTGAGTCTCCGTCCTTTGTTTGAAACACTCGAATGATATTGGTTGAAGAAAAAGTGAATATCGTGGAGGTTGTTCAATAACAAAGAGTTAAGTGAAAAATTGTTCATCAGTGTTATACACCTCAACAGTGGATGCAAGGATTGCTGGAGCCTCAGCTGCAACAATAGTTAATTTTGCCACATTGTCTGGCCAAAATGTAAAATAATGAGTCACTTCGTTGACTTCTCAATCCTGTATATGGTAACACTAACTGAACAACGCTCAACTTGACAGCCTTCACATGTTGCATATGCTGTGCGTTCTAGTAGTCCAGCCAGATTCCAGGCGCTGAAGTAATTTGCATGTTAGTGACAAAATTGAACTTTTGATAAACGTGTTAGTTAAAACGCTGATCATTTCGACTTGGTATGATATCGTGCGATCGACAGCTGAACAATCACGATGAGATAACTGAATATCTGCGACAAATTCGCTAACAAACGTTACCGTTTTGGTTCAGTGTGTCATAGAAGAAATGTATTTAGAACATCACAACGTTACAAGCAAGCAGATACCCGGTATGTCAACCATCATGTGGTCGTATGTTTACTTTCGCTTACAGCACTCCTGAAGAAAACCACTCGAAGTGGTTGATTCTTAGATTATTACAACTGGCATGCATCATCGTTTCGTTTTTAATCAGTGTGTTAGAATATGTTCGAGTCGAACAAATAAACTATATTTTTTTGTTCACAATAATAATAACTGGTTATTCCAATTCGTCTAGTAGAACATTACTCACAAGTTTATGAACAAAGCTTCATATCCTCCCATTTCCTTCTTTAGCTTTGGGTGTTCAAAGTAAATTTACAATTCATCTGGTCCGCCAGACAAAAAGACGGCTATCTAACTACAGTTTGAAAAATTTCGTTCCCTTGATAGATTTGAATTAAACAATGAGAAGACGCAAACCATATGATGTTCCCCGCAGTAGCATTTACGATTTGTTTTAGCGAAAGGCATACATCTAATAGGTTTGCCAAGATGCAATATAATGATGTTGCGTTGATGAGACGCACGCTTCGATATTGTGATTCATGCACTACATGGTGCATATTTCTGTCAGCATATCAAAAGTAAACGTTTATCGAAGTATACATATGGTTGTGTCAGAAGTATCCGTGGTACCTCTCGTATACAAATCGAATATTTTGAGGGGACCCTGACTAGATGCTATACAAATTTGTGAGATATCACATTGTGAAAGACCTATTTGCCGAAAGAATTTATGTGATGGTGGATGTAAAAAAAACCTATGTTACTAAACACGATGGGACACTACGATATTTTAGAGAAAGAGTGGTTTTAGAAAGACAGAAGCGTGTTGGACGATTTCTTTGGAACCGTATTCATCCTACTTCAGCCTGACTGGAACGTCCACTATATATAGGCCTCAGGTAGCCAAATCGGTGACGAAGAATGCATTATCTTCGAATATCAGGATGTTGGGTTCTAAAAATGAATTGGCCGTAAAGACTTCGGGTTCTGGGAGCGCTGTGAAATTATGTTCTCAGTTTGTGAAGTGTCAGTGAAGCTACAGTGTTGTGTCGTCTTCATTTTTTGGACTGTTTGAGGAAATGACTAACGACTGTGAGACAGACTTTTGTGGCTGTTATCACATCGGTATTTTAATTCTACTGGTGATTTTGGACGGCCACATGAGCGACAGATTTTAGTGAACGACAAAAAAGCTCTAAGTTGCATCACTGTGATGTAGAGACGAGCAGTAAACCTGGTTGGGCTGTGAAGCCAGTTGCATAACGTGACCATCGTTGGGGATTGTCACGAATAGGCATCATCGCGTGCGCTGTACAATGCCCGACTTCACGCTTCATGTGCCTTAGTTTGTCGATATCTGTCCAATTTTACATTATGCTGAGGTTATTGAGTTACCGATGGGGGAGGGATGGCAGAATATAATGATTGCTAAGAAATGAGTGAGGTACAAGGGAGCTACGAACAGGTAAATTGGTACGTAGTCCGAAAGGTGTCGGTGGTGTTGGACAATAAATGTGTTAGGAATAATGACTGACTGTGATATCCGTGTGTGAGTACTAAGGTTAATATACAGTGGCCCAGTGGGTGATGAATAGTTCATCTATGAGGTATTGATAGCTTTGTGTAAGGCAGTATGGATGTGCCAATCAGCAAGACTTCAAGTCTCCAGCAGAAGTGAGAGCAGACAGCAGCAATTAATAAGATATATCCCAGGTGAATGTTAACAAAAACTGTAAGGGCGGGGGTAAACAATATCATACAAAACAACTGAAAAAGATACCCCAGTTTCATAGTGGTAGGTGGATCCGGAATAATTTCTATGCAAACAAAAAACAACACGGCAAATCCTGAGAGAGTTACTAAATGTGTGACAAACGTTAATCGCAGAATGGGAAACAAACCCAAAGAACAACGAGACAACACTCAAGCCTGTATAACTTTTGTGATAATCCACCTGTGAACCAATAAACGAATTCTGCTAAGAGCAGGCTAAACTAAGTTTCAGATGGTGTCAAAATAACCGCGCGACACTTCCGGGAGTTTGACGGTAGTGAAGCTCTGCGACGATTCGTAATCCGCTGGAAAATCATTGGGGAGATCCTCCATTGGGTTTAAAAAATAATGTTCACCGATGAAACAGAATGAATTTGACCTGTTCTGACCGGATTTTAACGAGAGCGGAAAATGTTTCGTAAATTCACATCACATGTGAACGTATAGCTAATTTTAAACGAGTTAAAACTTTACAGGACAGAAGTCATGGCTCAAGGAATTAAACAGACGGACACAAAAACCGTTCAAAATTATGGGAATGCCGACTACCAGGGTAGTTGCAACGTCAACGCATATTGTCTTTGAACACACGGGAAGGACTGTGACTTTTATGGCCAAAATGTCAGCACAATGTAGTAATCGTTTCCGATTGCTCGGAAAAATTATTGAAAATGCGGCAAAATCTTTGAATCTGTGTCCTATTTGTTATGTCTCAAAATTGCTGATGTGTTCCATCGGCCGGCATCTTTACTGGCGCCTGGAATTTCTGGATGAGTTTTTATTTATTGGGGCACACGATTATGTTAACTAAATTGTAGACCATAACGCAAGTTCCACTCCGCTTACTTTCATTTCCATAACTCCCGAGCGAGATCTAGGCTGTGGATGAACAAAGACACCAAACTGGACATCCACAATACTCAACCTACAAGATCGAGTTAACATCGGATGACAGGGAATGAGGACAACGATGACAGCGGGTGGCAACGAAACGGATGCCATGACATGAGCTCATCTAGAGATAAGCTTCTGAAAGCAGCTGTAAGTTACACTCTCTCTTGGACCGATTTTCAAATGAAAAGTGCTGTAGGTCACATGGGCTACTGCACCGAAATTTTGCACTGACTAATTGTTATTAAAGGAATCAAGCAGTATCCTCGTTGAGTTGCAATCTTTCCAAGTGTCCATGATCTATTTCTTTATTACATCAGCTCTTCTTAGTTGTATGCTCGACAGTGTTAGGTGACTGATCTCATGTTCTGGACGATTTCAACATATTGGATGGGCATGCTTCAGTGTAATTTTGTTGTCATCTACAGGTCATGGCCCGCCAAATTTAATGCGACAACAAACGTCTGCTTCATTTGTAATTTGACCAGTATTCTCTTGTCATAAGCATCCACGTCTGGGTGCTTGGGACAGGTATAAAAACAAACTTTCCTCTGGAGCCGTTCCCATGACTTAAGTTGCAATTCGATCCTAAGACGACGAAGGGTTTATGAAACAGACATCATGCAAGCAACGAGCAAAAATGTACTTACCATTGAACACACCCTGAGCAAGATCGTGCAGATTATTTGGATATTCATTGTGCTTTGTTTTCTAGAGCTTGCTGGAAGCTAGCGCAGTGCTGTACGATTGGCCAATTTCAAGATCAACACGGCGATTTTATTTGAGAATATAATCCGTTTTACTGTAAGGTAACCGTAGGTTTTGTAACGAGGTCGGTTGTCTCGGTTCGTTATGTTTGCAAATCATACACAGTGAACTGTCGCCATTGGGTATACGCAAATTAGTTCCATTGTGTTTCCCATTGGTAAACTCAGGGACTCCAGTGGAATGATTTTCTACTGCCGGGTGAAGAATATATGGTTTCTGCCCAAGCTATTTATGGCAATATGGGCTTTTAAACAACCCATGGGCTGGTCATGCGTGACAAGCAAATCCTGGTACGAATGTCATCAACCATTCTGCAAAAATTGCTTACAGCTTTACAAAAACAGACAGTTAGATAATTGGCTGATCAGGCTGAACCTGTCAATTTACAATTGCAGTGGGACATTTATAAAACAGAGTAACGTACCTAACAATTATTTGTACTATAAGCCACTAAGGCAAATTTTCGTATCCTTAATATCTGAACTTTCGGTTCGTTGAGTGATTCTGACCAGAAATGCAGTTATCTTAGACCACAGTAACTATATGTAGAACTCCCTGAAACGGGGAATAATACAAAACAAATCCAACATTTAATCATTTATGCATAAAAATTCATGTTTACAAATATCAAGCACGTCATACTGGAAAGTAGTAAACTGCAAAATGTTTACCTAAGTCAAAGTGAGATAATCAGAGGACAGAAAAAAATGCACAAGGACACATCTTGAAGGTCAGAGGACAGTTTGTTCGACGGGCTAGGACGTGTGACACAAAGCACAGATAAATGAGATTACATAGGTGCACACGACCAAATCACAACATACAGCAGCTTGAGGATGTGTCCCTATTGTATTGCACACATCACTTGCAGCTCAAAAACAAACGTCGACGAGTTACAAAGACAAACGTTAAGAGGCGCAGAACGAAGGAAAGACATTGGAGTAGCCCGTAATACAGCGTTTTATTCGGTAACAAACCGCATTAACTTTGGTGAATACCTTTCTGGAAAAGTTTCGGAATGTAAACAACAGACGATAGTTGGAATGTAGCGTAGACAAATAGAAACGTTTGGAATAAATTAGGGAAGGATGGTGTAAGCACCACAGCCTCGAAGAGATTTTTACAACGGTGTCAATTTACGAAATGATAAGGTGGATCACTTGCCTCTTAAACTGTGCAGTGTACCACGTTTATACGAACAGACAAAGCTTTGTAGCACGATTACTTCATTCGGTTCAAAATGTACATTGGTATGATTGTTCACTTCGTTAAGATTTGTTTTTTCCGCATATATCATTCAAAGAGGGAGATTTGTGGCAATTGTAGTCTTATAGTATGGAGTCCACCTGTTTTCTTGCTGTCGACTCAGTTTCAAACGTTGTCAAACGTTTTGTTTCATTTGTGGGCGGACCACCTAGATAAACTGAGAAGAAAAATAATCGTGAATACAGATTTCATGAACTGATTGGAACAAGCACAAGGTACTAAAAGTTATCTTGCAAAAGGAAGTTCTGGCGCTGTTCAGCAAACTGAACTAGGCTTTTTAAGTAGATACATGTTTTCAGAAAGACAATTTGTATGACTCCATGGAAAGTTAATCAAATTTTACCAGGGGAAATTATATACCTTTCAGAGTGCAATTGGATTATTTATGTATCAACGGGATACTCTAATAATGAATATTCCATACAATAACCAGAACCCTCACCGTGTTCATAAAAACTCATAGTTTTATGGTCGAACCGTAAAAGCTGATTTTAACATTTTGTCGGTCAATCTTCTGAACCACTGTTTTCATTGAAAAATTTCCGTCCAATTTATCATGCATGTGGGAACGTTTATAATCATCAGAACAACAATACCGCATCTTATTCAATGTATTATCGATAGCTACGTAAACTGCCACTCGAAGTCCACTAATCGATGAGCTACGGTTGGGTATAGTCTGTTAAGATGACATAAATCAGATGAGTTGTACTAGACAGTTACCCACACGAGATCGGATCTTCGCACCTCTTCGAGTATCTTTTAGTTTAAAGTGCATTTAATCGTCAACTGACCGGAAGACTAAATCAGAAACGCAGGCAGGAACATTGCATATAATTGAAAATATTTGCGAATGGTTCCTTTGCATTTTTATATGTAGTTCGGATAAACACTTGAGAAATTAACAGGTCGTTTATAAACCACGTAAATATTTACAGTTAAAGATAAGTTGCTTACACATCTACAAACCTAGCCTTCAATTTGATGTTACTGTAACCTCATTAGACTAAAATCCATTAACACCAGGCAGACAGTTATTCACTCAGGGCGATAATATTTATTACTGTTAAGTTCTGCCACATTCAGCAGTACGCCATCTTTGGGTTAACAGAACTCACCTGGACTTTTTCTGGGAAGGCTGGGAAATACGAGACCTGGAATCATGTGACTACTGTTTTCGTGGAATGATTTCAGGGTGGCCGAGCGAAATTGTCTGTTTGGTACCGCTGAATGACAAGCCCCCTGATTAGTCGGTGTAGCCCTTGCATTAGGTACTTCTTCATCACTTGCTCCTCGACCACTGTCCGATCGTTGTTCTTCACCAGACCCATTTCTTTCCCCATGCGCTATTCCATTTGCATTGTTTGTGGTTCCCAAAGCCGTGTTTATTGTGGGGTAAGCGTACGAGCCGCTACTGGTTGGTCTACGAGGACTGGCAATAAGACCAGCGTTCACGTAAGCACTACTGCTTATCCCAATCGGCTGACCTATTGATAAATTAGTGACGGTGTCATGGGAAGTTCCAAAAGGTACTGCAAATGAGGCTTGACTTTGTGGTTGTGGTTGTGGCGAAAAAACCACGTCTGGCTGATAAACAATTTGACAGTCATTACAACTAGCACTGCAGTTAGGGGACGACACAGGGCTCCATACGGCTCGATTATTCTGCAATGGGTTTGAACGCAATAAGTAACATGTAATTAGGTTGCAGTAATGAAGTCAAAAACGGAAACGAGAATGGTTAGATGTATCGAACTCCTCACACGGTAGGAATAGAACTACAGTTGCTGGTTTGGTTAATGTTGTGACATTTAATCAAAGCAAACGGTTTCTTTAAAGCAATGTGCCTCATCTTGCCATATATATTTTGCGTTTCGATTGTATTCACAAAAGCGGTTAAAGGAAAGAACCGCAAAACTGGGACCAATGATAAAATGATTATGGATGGAGGTCAACAGACGGAAAACAGACGTTAGTTTTCGATAGCAAGACAATTACGACAAACACTTTCTGTTTGAAATTATGCTGAACAACTTGCATTTCTGAATTCCTAATGGGCATGCACACCGAAAACAGGTGTAAAGCAGCTTCAATCCAAGTATAGTGTGAGAGTAAGAAGTGTTCCGTTGCCAGAAAAAGCATAATATTCATAGCAGGTCTCCTGAACTTCTAAAGCTTACTTCGAAGTAAAAATTAGTTTTGAATCGGAAGAGATGCCTGTAAATTCTTAACCTGTAAGAAATATGCAAATAGGTGGGTTTGCGTACAAAATACCCCCCTACTTGCAAGAAAGATTTTTGGGATCATTTCTGCTTTATTATTGCTTGAACACTGTGTTTCTATTCAGACATGTTGTCAGCCACCCCATTTTGAAACAGATCTCTGAGCTGGAGTTTTTACATTGTTTGATATTAATAATAGCGCAAATCTTTGCTGCCGGGGGAATCTGAGTTCCTGACGACAATTTTTTAATCAGCCGTCTTGAAAACAGCGCTACAAACTACACCTTAGCTGCACAGAATGCCATAAGACCCAATTCTGGTCGGGATATTTCCAGCTGAAAAGAGACTTGGAAACGACAAATCTGAAATCAAACGTTTGTTTTAGGAAAGGAGCCGGCTGACAAACGTCTCTGAATGCGAGTACATTGATCTACCGTGGGCTGTCTTAGATGTTTCAAAAAAAGCCTGCTACCCCATCAAAATCAAAAAGCTTTGCATAATATACAGAAAGAAAAACGGTTGACACTATTTAACCAGTGAGACTGTGTGGGTTATATGCGTTTAGAAGTAGAAACAGGACATTTCCTGTATCTCCTCACGAGTTAATCGGGCAACTTAATTAGTACTCATTAGCGAGAGGAGTTGAGCGGTTACATATGATAATTCGGTCGTGCCTACTATGAGGTCAATGATGCAGTGATAAACATGATTGCCTCATGAAATTGTGGCCAGAGTTCTAACGTAGGCAATAGCAAAGATATGCACTGCTGACGAGCTCTAATGATAGTGAAACTCAAGTTTATTGCTTCATTTTGAAAGAGGCCAACTGGAAAGTCTATGGGAATACGACAGCTGAGATGTTCAACGTATATGACTATTATACGTTTATATTCAGCGGGTTATACATTACTGCAATTTGGGCATTCACATGAACTTTCCCACCGGTCCACAACATAATCTGCTTTTCAATGCCACTTTTAAAGTGAAACTTTAACGTATTATATAGTGCACAGTAGATTTTTATGATGACAGACCGTTCGTCCGAAGACGCCCTTCTTGTTTAGAAATGACAGTCAGCTAGTTGCGGTGTTGTCGGTTCCCATTCCAGCGGGTAACATCCCAGTATTCTGTTCAAACGAATCTGGAGTTAGAAAGTAATTTTTATTTTGGAGCCTTTTTCTCCTTGGTCTCCATAGAACACTTTGGGGATGGAGTAGAGTTTAAAGCTTGCGCATCCTTTGGCCTCAATAACGTGCTGTAATAAACAGTCTTTCTCACTATTTCACTTGTCAGCTACGACTGTGTTCTGTGTTGAGTGATAAAACGAATTTGACAGTTAATTTGAGTCACCGAACCGTTTTACAAGTAGTTTAAACTGACAGTGTGTTGTAGTGATCCATATTCGTCAATGCGACGGTGAATATAACATAATACCTTGATTTCATTAAGACTGAGGAAACTCTTACCTGGAGATAATATTACTCTGGCCTTTCAGTAAGCATTCACCAGAATAATGTCTGTCAGAAACGAAACGTTGTTAACCAGTAATCAGTAATTTCTAGAAGTGCGTTGATTTCAAAAGGACAGTAAAGTATGCTGCAAACGGAATTGTAGAAGTTGCTCCAACTACTCGCAGTTAGTGTCCATTGGGTTTTTTAAGTTGTTTCTGTACCAAATTTTAGACTACCGACGTAACCTGGCAAAAATATCCCCCTGCTGACCGTGGGTTTAGCAACAGCTCTACAGATCATGATTTGGTAACCTAGGAGCTGTCTGACTTGTCAGGTTTTCATTCAGCACATTGCAACTCTACATTTTACGAGTAAATAAACGGCCAGACGGCTTCCTCTCAGTCATCATATAAGTAGTTTTTCATTAGATATCAGGTGTTCGATTGTTGTGTTGGATTGTTTTACAGATCCGAGCAAATCTTTGACACCAGGGCATGGATGGGTTGATTCGGCATTGAACTGTGTTGAAAAAATTAAACGCCTCGGTAGGACAAACTGACCAGAGTGAAAACTAGGTGATACGTCAAAACATGATACGAGTGGAGTTCCATTGGAGAAGCACACCCCGTTAACAAACATTGTAATCAACCATTAAAAGCTAACTTACCGGTGCGGCGATCCAGGTGGAATCCAAAGGCTGAGCCAGCGTGTAATGACATAAAGGCAGAGTGGGCGAAAGACGTCCCATAAAAGGAGAACTCAACATGGTTGAGTTGTTACTTTGAGAAGGCCAACCAGGATCTTCGGACACACTCTGGGAAGCAGGTACTTCCGAATCTATCCCAATTAGTTTATCTGAAGGTAAGTAGAGCTGATCCAAACCTGGGATAGGTGCAGTAGTTAACAGAAGGCTTCTTGGATGAGATCTGCCATCGGCGGTTCCGATATAACCGTTTCCATTAATTAAGCTCATATTATAATCATCATAACCGTCAGCTTGACCGATATAAGTATCCCCAGGATTCATTGAGTACCTTGTCCCTGGAACTGTAGATGCATTGATTGTAACTTTATGGACTCGATCACCATTTCGTCTTCTGTTTGCATTCCGACACGGTTTAATCATACAAAGAATAGCGCTTATGAGTACAGCTGCTAGAAATGCCGAGATACCCGACAGTCCAATTACGACAAGAATAGTGTAAGCTTCACTGGTGTCGCCTTTTCCGCCAATCGATGTACCTTGCGTTCGGTCGATGTCCGGAAATAGCCAGTTGCCTCTGGCAGGGCTATCTTCAATTAGGATATAAACAACCTAGATAAGTAGAAAAGTTAACGAGACAAAACTAATTGTTGGACGTGTCCCAGAGTTTCACAGTTGCCAACGCATAATGCTCTGATATGGTTGAAATAAACATAGATTTGTTAGATTCCAGCATATACAAACACTTTACAGAACACAAACGACTAATCACAGCATAAGCTTTCGATGTTGTGTTGTGATTTCTTGATATTAGTAGGCAGCTTATGTCGGCCAAATGGACGTAAAGTCAACTTGTCAACAATGAGACATTCTCTCAGTAATCAACATGATTGTGAATCAGACGGGTACAGACTGTGCAAAGGATGGGGACATTAACAAAAATGCCTTCCTATATCACACAGCCTAGGACCGAGCGCTCTAGTAGAAGTAAGTCTGAGTTAACAGTGTGACGTTTATCCACAACTTTCGGTTTGCATAGTATGCCTGCATATTTGGAATGAAACCCCGCAAGTTTGCAACTGCTCACTACCTCACTATTAGCTAATGGGATCGTCTTCCAAATGCTTCATGTATGCTGAAGCATTGTGATAATCTTTGTGAAACTCTCCTGTTACCAGCACATTACCGCACCTGTCGCAATGCAGTTGAGTTACCTGTGTTTACATTAGCTGATAATATCGGACGTCGTATGCAGATAATCGTAAGTTTCAGTCGATAGTGCGGTTATGTCAAGATAAACTCTAAAACCGAAATTCGAAGGATGTGTTGGATATCAGTGAACTGGGAGAATGAGTCAATAACCTTCAGGACATATAGTCACATTCAAGGAAAAGTATATTAGCTGTCCTCTGCACATCTTCAAGAACTAAACGTGAAAATAATTTGTAACTAAACGCTTTCGATATTCGTACGGTATTTTCTTTGATCTGATTGATGGAGAGAGTTTTCTGCTACATTTCTTCACGTAAAACATCCCCGCTAGAGTTGGAGAAAACCCCTGGCATGTGTATGACGCATACATTTGCCTCATCCAATCCAGTCTGTCAGGAAATGTTACCTGAATGTTGTTAAGCCTTAATCTGAATAGACTAATGGACCTTTGAGATCATTCTCCATTCATCTTAGGAAACCAATGAGTTACATTATGTAAGTGGACGATCGCCTATAGGCTGGTTGCTTTATAACAACACAGACAAATATGAAGTCATAAAAAAGTAATTCAGCCATCATTGAGGTAAAGATAATGGTAATTATATTGACCACCGCGTAAACATGTTCACGAGAACGTCTGTAGATATATCATTATTAGCGTGAATGGGACATTTCTGTTCAGTAACACTACCAACAAAACACTGTCAAAAATTGTCATTTAAGTCTCTAAATAGGTCTAAGCAACCCTGAAAATATAATCGTTAATGCTTTGTCAAATGAGCACCTTCAATGTAACGGCTCCTGAAAACGTCTATGTTTCATGTATGAGATCATTTATAGTTGCATATATGTAACATGTGTACGTTAGTTACCTTTTCAGTCCGATATTTCGGTGTCCCGCTGTCTTCAACGCTTATTGTCAGCGGATATAGTCCCATTTCCTCAATGTTTAAGTTTCGAGTGAGCATCAGTCGTCCACTATGCTGATCCATCATAAATGCATCGGTGGGATCAGGGACACCTAATTGAGATTGAGAGTTATTCGTGGACTTGGCTGGTTTCAATGCGAAGTGCAGTAAGGCATTCCGGCCTTCATCAGCGTCATGTGCCTCGGCAATTAGAGCGCAATATCCTGGCACCTCATTCACCGAGACAGGGACCGTTGGGTTGGGTAAGTCAGAGATACCTTTGTGGTTCTGTGACACATTATTGCCTGGAACATAATCAAATGAACAGTGCGATTTAATACTGATTGAGCTGGGTTGTTAAAGAATTATCATTTTACGGTGAATACCAGGACACTTAAATGTTATCAAAGTAAAAGAAAAGCAATAGACTGAAAAGTATTTTTTAGTATGTTGGATAACTTAACGAGGATATGGGTGAAACCCATTGGTTTGTCGCACGACTGTCAACAGTAAGTCTAATCACTTTTAGACAGCCTGAAAACCTATTGCCAAAATACAATCCAGTTTAGCACGTGACGACGAAACCACGTTGTCTATAAACGGACGATGTGGGTTTGACTTCTGATGAAGGCCGAATTACACAGAGTTAAGTAACAAAGAGCTGTAACACTGCTACTAAAAAATAACAAGATTTGCGTTGACGGAGCCGTCATTAATATTGCCAACAAATACCAGCGGATCACAATGGACTTTACACGTTGGCTTTCGATGTGCGTGAATTGGTCCACCAACCAAGCAAATTCGGCGGTTCGAACAATTACAGGCAAGCACAGTGATACGTGGTCAAATTCACTTACTATGTTGGTTTAGAGCAGGCCAATTAAAACGGCCGTATTTGGGAACTAACACTTTGGAATCGTTAACATAGACTATCTGTATGAACAGATGATTGATAACACATACTGTTTGTAAATAGCTTTGAATATTCAGGATCTATTCGTAAAGAAGGTTGCACACAGTCAATAGTTATCTCCTCACTGTGGACATCGGTCTTTTTACAAGTAATAGTCTACTTTTGAATACAGAGAAAATATCGCTGTTCAGAAAGTACATTCCTATTTTCGGTGAGGGTGGCTGAATGAATGCCTTAGACGATGGTAGGTTGGATTTGACGTAGCCATGTCTTGTAAATAATATGCAGGATATGACATTTTTTGGAAGATACAATAAAAGTTTCGACTGACGTCCGTTAGATAAACGAGCGGCCAAATTAAACTGAATTTTGATATTCTAATTCTCGTTGTCATTTGCATACAAAAATCACCGAAAATTTTGAATACAAAGGCGATAGTGGAACTTAGAGAATGAAAGACATTCTCTTCTACGTAAAATTCGATTGTTCAGAAAATTAGTCGGAAGTAGTACCATCTTGACTGTGAAATGAGTCTAGGCAACTGTTGTCGTTAGGCTCGCTTGATCTGTTTCCTTACTGCCGTTAATTTCTTGCTGATGAAATAATTCACACAAGAAACAACCTCCAATAGTTGCCTGCTCAATGTTTCGGCTAAGCGAACCAACGCAATCCAATATTCCGTACTAAAGAATACGTTTTGGAATGTAAAACTGACGCGGGGCCCACTGTAGGCAACAAAAGAAACGCTCAAAGATAGCGTCTGAAATCTGTTGTATATATATATATTGAAGTTTAGTAAAAATTAATTTAATTCGATGTCAGCTCACTCGCGAGAAGTATCAATGGATAAGTGAGCATTTGAAACAGGCCAAATGTGACGATCAGAAAGAACTTGACAGCCAGAATGAAAGCGAAATGTAGGTGTAAAACATCGGGGCATCTCTATCCATTTTGCGAAAGCATTAAGTAAGCATATATTGCAGGCATGTATTGTTTCGCTCAAAATCTTCCAAAACCCTCTTAAAACAATTAAAAGGAATAAACTGTCTTTGTGAATAAAAAAGAAACGTGTCAGTTTATAAAAACGAACAGTAGGTTGACTTCAAAGCAAGAAAAGACTTCGTGTTAGAATTTGTTGCCCTGAAGGGTTCGTCAGATAGTTTTTGATAATTAAATCTGCATTGAGTACCAGGAAGTTTGTAATTATAGGACTTTTTTCTTGTAGTTGTTGATAACAGGTATCAGGTCAACGTCATACATTGTGTATATTTTTTAAGTACGAGTATCAGGAGTGTTTCCGACCTAACTGAGCGACGAGAATGTAGATGACTTCATTGAATTTAGGTTACAAATTACATAACAACCGTTTAGCGCTATTTCATTAAACAGTGTGAACCGCTGACTTGAAAACATTGTGCAACGTTGTTCTAACATCGTTTGAGTTGCGTTGTGGAACTAACGATTGAAATCCTGGTATTCCAAATCGCTTCTGAAAGACAATTATTAAACATTGGTTTCCTCCGAACAATGTTGGCTAGAAGGCACCGCGATCTTTTATCAGGATTATTGCAATACAGCTCTCAGGCCAATGATTTGATCCGGGAATGTATGCGATTTTGATTGATACTATTGCCTCGTTACGTCTACTGAGCAAATTTGTCATACTATATTCAACGGATTTTAGATAAATTCGTTCGTTTCCTCAATATGTCTGATGCTAATGTTTATGTCTCATGCAGGTAGAGAAACTCTAGACTGGCTGATTGGTCTCCTGAATAAAACAGCACATAAAGTATGAACCGATCAGTCCGCTCAGTTTCCTAACCACTGTACTTCAGTAAGCGTGTGCAGAATCCAGGCATCAAAATGTGCATTAAACTATACACAATCTTATAAGTTCAAAGAGTGTTATAAGAGAAGAAAGAAACTTGCCTGCACCTTCTTATGTGTCGTTTTATTTGATGTTGCGAAAAGTTAAATAAAGATAAACAAGGGTGAATTTGACGTCACTGGTGGTTGCAGTCACATCAGAAAAGAACACTGAAACGTGCTAAGTCAACATTTGTTTAGATATGCATATTTTATGGTTCGTGGGTCTGAGCCAGATGATGGTTAGGGAACTTGTGTTGCCGGCTACCTTTCGCGTATGTGCCGATCGAGTAATGCGTTAAAACTATTAATCAATTCAACTGTGACAACGGAGTTTGGCAGTGCATCTCAATGTGAGTAGATCTTGACTCTGAAGCACTTTTGTCTGCAACTGACCTCTTAATCTGGATTAGTGGGAGATGAACCGGTGGATGGTCCCGTATGTGTACTATTTCGTAGATAGGCATTCAGCCTCTTTTAATATATCTGTAACTAATTGAAAGTTAGTTTAATTCTACCAGTCTTTCTGGGCGAAGCTTTTTCTGAGCCCCATAAGCCACCTAGTGGCCCGTCTCTGAACGCTATCAATAAGTGCCTCATCATTTTTAAGGTAAGAACGGCAATCAGGTATGTTAATTTCCAGGTGTGGGCGGACTGTGTAGGCAAACATGCTTAGAAACACATATCAGAAAATAAAGTCTAATGAATGTTGCTTAAAAGACTCATGGTTATTTGTGATTTTTACTCATGGGTGCACGATTTGTAGGCAGATCCAGACTGTCTACCACTATGACCACTAGGTCTCATTCGCATGCTGGCACGAATAGCTGTGTCCTGCCAATATAATAGTTAGCACAACTTTGCTAGCGAACGTGCATGACTACAATTTTTGACAAAGAACAGCGAGTTATTTTCTGTGAACCGCTGATTCAAACAGTACAGATCGTTTTGTAAATCTATCACATTTTCCAGGCAATCTCGAATTCGACATAAATTTGTGTCGTCGGCCTAGAATGACATCACTGACTTGCCTGTGTTGAATAGTTCACGGAGAAAAAAAAGAATGACAGGGGTCCTAAGATGAATCCTCCAAGAATACTACCGTTAACAAGGGACCACCCTGACAGCTGTTCCATTACCTTGACGTTCACTCCATGCTCATTTGTATAAACCTCAAGCCACCTGAGTGAGCATCTAAACCGTCAATAACTGTCGAACTTCCGTGGCAAGATTCAGTGGCCAACCCTGTCAAAGACTTTGGAAAAGTCAAGATAAACGGCATATATGACCAGTGCTTCGCCGGCAGCCTTTGTCCAAAAATCACGACAGTTTACTGGGATTTGATTTTCAACAACTTCGGAGATTTCTTCAATGATGAGCTAATAGTGATTACCAAAGCTGTGTGCTGACGAAGTCAGACCGTTCTACTTCGCTAACCTGTCTATTCATTTCAGTAAAATTTGCATGTGGTTGACCTTCAGACCTGTATTTCGGGGATTGTTCTGTGCAGTTCTCTGGAAGTTGCTGAATTTAGTTATTATTTGATCACGGACAACTGGAGCAATGGTTATCTATCACGTCTAATTCGTTAGTAAGCGTATGGTCAAAACATGATGCTATTTGACTCGCTTGCCACCTTGTTTAATCTTAGACATGCCAGAATCGCCCAGTTTATATACTCCCCTCGAAGAAATTCTCATCGGTCAATCTACGGGCTAACAACGAGACGTTTCTTCTTGTCGTATTCAGGCTTATCCACGAAACTGTCAGATAACAAAGCCCCGAGAAGATTTTAACAAACACTATCCCATAGCGATGAAAAGACTAGTGCAAAATAATCATCATACTGAGTGTGCAGTGGGTGAAATTTTCAAAGCACTGCAGTTGGTATCGGCGGTGTGAAGTGAGATGACTATGAGTGATGGAAAATGTGACGTACAGTAAAAATCTTGAACATCCTGCCCAAAGGAAACAACGTTTGTATAATCTCGTACAGCACCAACTATCAAAAACATGTGAAACTGCCTCATACAGAAAAGACAATTACATGAAGATACTAGTAAATATCAGGCCTAAATTTTAACAAGATTGACTTACCGTTGGAGCTTCCCTTAATGTCGATGAACTGTGGAGCGTTGTCGTTCAAATCCAGTACCCTTACGCAGATTGTGTCAGTGCTTGAAAGAGATTTCGTTGTCGATTTGTCTCGTACAATGACCTCGAAGCAGACGTGCGACTGAGTTGAAAGTTCACAAATAAAACATGAGACGATGTGCTGACTATCATAATTACGAGTATCAAAACCACAGTCTCGAAAAGTCTTTTAGATTCAACATCATCACTCGATAAACTATGAACCTTATGTGATGGGAAGTCTCGACTAACCTACGATTGCACTCACGTCACTGCAAACGTAAAAACAGTTAGTGCAGCACTTTATCATAGCTTTAGAAAAATTCTACATTATTTTTCTTAAGTACTATCTGCATGATAGTGTTGGTAACTTCTCATACGTTGTATCATATTTGAAAGAATAGGATATGGGCAGTATTCCTGAGCTTATTGTCTTGACAAATACAGGGGCTGTACGGCTTTATTGGACTTGTTCCTAAGGCTTTTGTTTACCCTCCCGTTTTGTCCTCAATGTATCACGCGTCGTTGCACCTGATGCTAACATCCATGCAGGTAACAGTGACTGGTTGGAAATGAAACCTATCTACAGTGACATATATTTCCAACATTACTCAACCTCGACTGATTTTCATCACTCGGTTTTTAAAAGCATGGTCTACATTAGCTCCTCATTTAGCCCATAAACCTTGTGTTCTATAGGGAATTCGGATCGTCCAAAGTCATTTTTCTCCTAGTACACTGAAGTAATAATTTGGCTACTTATTTGTCCTTTCATGAAATGTTCCGTAAGAAACGATTGGTAGACTGTGGATCTATTAACATACATTATTTCAGTATGTATAGACTGTTGAAGTTCATGGCAAAAAACTGGAGGTATTCGCTGTCTGATGAGACAATACATCAGCTATATGACGCCTGTCTCCCTTTGTTTCCCGTGTCATGACCAAGGAGTCACGTGAGCATTGTATCCAGTTCAGTCTCACTTTTTACATTTCAACCTATGGATGGTAAAAAACCCACGGAAGTGATTGGTTGCGCTGTTTAAACAATACCGACTGGCAATATTTCGAATTTCTTATACGAAACCGCCATTTGGCTTCGACTCACGGGGCACTACTCAAGTTTCAGTTAGCCTATTTTGCGTTTAATTTTTTCCCTCACTTTTCTAGATAACAGAGCTCCTGCTAACGCTTGCTTATTACAAACAAATAACGACATCTTTCTCAGCTGGTCGCCGAACACATTCCGAAATTGTTGAAACAACAGATGACGCACTAGACTCAACTTGATGCACTGACGGCTCGAAACTCAACGTCATCGATTGCTAAGCACCTCTTGACACCAGGTCATCAAGTTGACCAAGTGAACTCATTCAAGCTACTGTTGCGCAATCGAAACCTGAAGCTATTAGCTTTTTAGATTACTGATGAGTAGTCGGGGATTTGGTTAATGTCAAATTGAACATCACTCACAATTGATCGCAGCTGTCGCATTCCCATAGACTTTCCAGTCGGCCC
>LUCH01000015.1:221037-238891 GCA_013368495.1 Paragonimus heterotremus | reverse complement strand
GCTGATCATGAGCAGGCAACCGTGTTTACTACTGCGCAACTGACCTCACGTTAGGCATGACCAAATTATCATATGTGAAGACTCAACCATTTTCGCTTGTGATGATTACTAGCTATTTGTGAAGCGATGTTCATTCGAACTGACCAGCAGACGTTGTGTGCACAAAAGTGGTTGAGACAACCTATCGGGTTGCCATGGTCGTGATTACATAATACTTGGTGAGCTTGTATGCGCGTCTAATCCCTGTCTGTCCTTATCTGTATGTTGTATATAACTTGCATGTTTTACGTTTGCGACTGATGAGGGTAAATGAAATGTTAACGTATCACAATATATGTCTTCTTTCTGCTCTGATGAAGTGATTAAAGGGAACTCAGTGTTTAAAAAAATAACGTTTAATTTCTACCCAAGTTATTCGTAAACGTTAAACCAAGCCACCGATTACATGTTATTCAAAATTTCCGAAAAACATTTTTCTGCTGTAACGTTTAAAACAACTTAGACTTTTCAGCAATCCATATGTTGTCATTTTACTTAATAGCATCGTGGAAGAAATCGCACGTTTAACCATTCTATCTCCTTCTTTATATCAAATACAGACTTGGATTCTGTCCGTCTGGGGCAAAAAGGGCAAAAATTAATGTAGTAGGATTTTACAAAGGGTCCTTATTTGCTCAGATGCTATACTCGTTACAAGCAGTTGCGCTTTATGCTGTGAAATCTCACTTGATTTTCTCTGTCCAATTTCTTTGTCGTGTACAGGCTTCCGTTTTTTGCCAAAACGATTGGCAGATTTGACGGATAGAAGGTCGTCTGATTTCCCTTCATTCTAAAACCGCTTTCGTCCAGTGCAACCAAACCATCTGCCTGCCCTGTAGGTAAGATGAATTCCACCTCACGGTTTATACCTTCGTCCCGGTCCATTACTTGCAAATCACCAATCCATTTTGGTCCCGGCTGGTTTTCTTCCACCGCAAATTGTCGTGGACCACGAAATTCTGGTGCATTGTCATTGTCATCCGATATTTTCACTTGCACATGCGCAGTGGCCGTGTTTTGTCTGATCGCAACGTATTGAGCACTTGTTCCAGTTTTCGATTGGGTGTCGGAGTTTGTGGAATGGCCATCGATGGCCAACACGGTTAGCTGTGTAGGAATAAACAAGTTGCGGATATACGTATTATCTATGTCATGTGGCCTACTTACGAGAGTAAGCCATCAACGAATGTATGAATGGATATTTTGCTCGTCAAATTTCTTACATCTTCCATTTTATGTGCCATGATAAGTTAGAGTATGAGCCTGATTGTAAATGATGTTCAGCTTGCATACAGCACGCGTAAAGATGCAGCTGGTGGACAAAACAGACGGCCAAAGTAGGTTAGCATCGGTTAACTTATTCAGATCCAACACTTCTTGGGCCTATGTTCACGCTTACTTTGAAATTATGTGTACTGTCGCATCTCAGTGTGGCTTATTCAGGTGACCTTTCCTGAGAGCTAGTCGTACATCATTTGATCGATTTTAGCATTAGTCTTCCATATATTATTGTTTCTTGTGACTGAACGCCATAGCTTAAGCACTGTCAACCTTGTTTGAGGTCTGAGCATCTGCGTCATTGTGAACTCCTTCTAAACAGTGTGGTGTTCTTCGAGAGACTGAGCCGAATGTAAAGCTTTGTTAATCAGTAAGAACAATATCATCTTTAAATATCTATCTGCCTTGTACGGACAAAAACGACAGTAAACATTCCTACAGGACGCTTATGTGACACAAACTGTCACTGAAATGGAGGCATAGATACCGTCTCATTCCTGTTAGACGATATTCTGTCAAATAACTGAATCAGCAGTATCATATGTAATATAAATATCTGTGGTTTTTCAACGACACAGCCATGCCATAGCGAGTGTACTCTTTATCTAACTTCCCTAAGACGAATCATAACCGATCAATCTGATTTTCGCACTCAAATTGAGCACTAAATTTTAATTTTGACTATGGACGCACATGACTGGAAATAATAGTGATGAATCAACAGAAATATTGACTGAGTGTCGTTCCATCATCCTGTACACAGATATGAGAAATAATTAAAAAAAGACTAACTTCTTCGTTCAGACTGATTAGCTGGGTAGGTTGCCAAATTATGCATGTCAAAATTTTTATGCGGGTTGCGTGTAATTTTCATGTCAAATTTAGCGGCGCTAACTAATACCAGCTGTCGCTGTTCATTCTTGAATATCATCCCATAGTCTAAATAAATAAGACTACAGATTCACGTAATGCTCCGCAAAATCTGCTTGAAGGGTTTAGGTCGGGGAACTATGACTCATGGGCCATGCTGACAAAAGTCGTCAACCTCGATCTGTTTATTATGAACAAATGTTTTTTCGTAAAATTTAGTTGCAGTCACTTGACGGATTGCTAACCGACTTGTCAACATTGTGAAATAATGATATTTAATGGGTAAAATGGACAGGTCATGTAGCTACCGTCTCCGCATGTTGCTTATGCACATGCATGTTTAAACACGTAGCCTATTCTGACTGTTGATCTTGGTTTGCATGCCTGTTCCACGATCGGACATTCACAAGACAGCATCATACGTAAGTATGCACAACAGAAAGTACCACAATAAGTTGAGTTCGCATTTGGAACCTCACCTATATATGTGCAAGTAAAACCTGGTAAGGTGCAATGCAGAAATACGCCGTAAAACGTTAACATGGTTTAAAAAATTCCTCTTGAATCCGAGAAGTATAGATGTTTGGTAGAACATTTGGATGAACATTATATTCGTACTTAACAGAATTTAAGTATGCGAATAAAGCTTCTCAAACGTGAATTATGCATGCCAGCTACGAACCTGACTGATTGAAATTCACGCAGATGGTGCTTTCCATCTGGTCTCTTTTTGCCCGCAGTCTGCCAGTGAGGAAGTTTCACGGGTAACATTCTAACCTGCTTCCTCCATGGATTTATGAAATGTGTGTTGGTTAACTGAATTAATTTGTCAAATGCCTATCTTAATTTGCATTAATTTAAACTTGGTTTATTATCTGTAGACGAGGTTGGTCCATGGTTCACTCACTGTCCCGGCTGACGACTTCTGTTCGGCAAACGGCTTCCGGCTGTGGATTTCAGAAAGAACAACTATAAAAACCGTTTGGCATACAAACATTATATTGTGTGTGACGTGGTTGATCACGCTTTACTCCGGAGTCAATTATCTTATGTGTAAACTGCCTCAGCTTTGTCGCCATCCAATTTCTTCTTTGTATTACGATAAATTCGGTTGCGCACTATGCCACGGGTACAATCATTTATTCACTTGGTTCCTTCTTGACATTTTCAAAAATTCACTTGAATTCAAAACTTTAAGTGACTCAACACGACCAGAATTTCACCCAATTTACAAGCCTAGCGAGAGACACACGAAACAGGTGTGAATGACCAGTTGCTGTTAATGTCCTAGACGTACAGTGGCACTGTCACCAGACTGTCATAGACAAGTGCATCTGGTAAGTAAAGATGAGCCACCGCATGTCAGACAAGAATGTTATAGCGCGGTCGTATACTGAGACGAAAGAATTTCCGAATAGTATGACAGACTCACGACAGCATTTCCTGCGCAATCGTTCATCATGTCACTTAAAGTGACATTCGGTTCTCCGGTTCACGCGCTCCTGCTTCACACAACAATACTCCACATACATCGCCTTATTAAAGTGTCCATGGATGCTTTCTTCCGTGCTACATGTTACTTACACGGTAGGTTAATTGAACCTGTTCTGATTGGCTGAGATTGACTACCTATAGCAGCTGACAAGCAGAATGTATCAGTTCTTGCGTAAAGCTTTATTCTTCTTGCTGCGAGTAAGATTCCGACATGTACTAGTGTTGAAATATTTCCTAGGCGAATGAAGCTCCTACCTTGAATAAATAAAAGGTTTTCTTACGGGTACTTACGAGTGGATAGTCGAAGTGCTGTGCGTTTCGCCAGAATGATTGTCAGTTTGGGACGCCTGGATGATTTACTTGTGTTGCTGGTGGTCTTGTAATGCTCTGGTGGATATAAGAATCTCACTCAGCTCAACCTGGACAAGATCGAAAGCGATGGACCGCCAGTCACCCATCTTTAAAATAACCAGTTTTACTGGTGCGGTTATAGTGAGCTGTATATTTAAGAAGTGCTTGAAGTCGTCATATGTAATTGAACGTGTAATTCACAAGTGTATCCTTATTTTGTTAATAGGTAAATCACTGGTCTTTCTTATTTCGTCAAATTTCAGCGTGTTTCTCACATCAATTTTTTTTTTCATTATAGAATAAAAGGTAAAAGTGCACGGATATCAAAACACTCGATAACCTCGTTAGTTGGTGAACGCTTCGGCTTCAGTGTATGTGCTCCTATGTAGGGTAAGTTGTTTTATGAGCTCATGATAAATACTTGAAATGTGTGGTCCACCCGATCGCTTGAACTTGTTACCAAATTATTGGTGGAACTATTCGCCCTATGTGGTTCAATTGGCTGACACTAATTAATCTGGTACACAAATCTGCTAAGTTGTTAGGGGCCTGCAAGATGCGAAAACCTTTCAGGACGACTTGAACATGGTTGATAATGAATAACCACTTTCCAGTTTGCGTAAACATTCACAAGGTCCCGTACCTTTTTCGTCATAATTTTGTTGATTACAGCGCTGGCGACAGGAAAGTGCTCGTATCCGTGTGCAAACTTTGTTTACAAGTCAAATCCGTCCAACAATTGTGCAACCATGGCCGAAATGGATAAACGGTACTTTATATCCAACAGAGAACTTTAGTGGTACTCGGTTTGTCAAAACTTTCCCAGGTGGTTCAAATGTTCAATAATTTTTATCATAGAAACTAACTTACTGAAGACAGGTACTACGTTCATGGGATTTTTCCAAAATCTCACGACAGAAGAAGAAGCATTTGCACAAGTCGAACTCCCGCTCAGGAAAAGTACAAAGGCTTGACCAGCAAAACCGTTTAAGCATTGTTACTATTATGGCAATCAGTGACTGCAATACATCCAATAATAATGAACAATTGATTTCAAGGTTTCTTCATGGAGCAAGTAATACTGTTTCCATGGCACAGAAATAAAATTAACCATGAGATTTGAGTTATTACGAACCAGGTTCCAACCATCACCAAAGAATTTGACAGTTTCTATAGTTTCGGAAACAGCTTTTCTTTGGAATACTTTTGTCAGGTTGACGCTAAACGTTACTATAACCGAAAGAATAACAGTGGTATATGTGGAACTATTCCACGTTGAGGTTTAACCAATGCTATGGGACTCACTCAGAGCTACCGAATCGGTCGAACCTGATAAACTGTGTCACTCTTACGGTGTTGCTCCACATGATACTTGTGATTCCTGAAAGCACAGATACCACAATTTAACTGGGTGCCCAATAAACTGATCCAGTACGGATAAGGAGTATTTTCATTCTATAAATTTTCAGTATAGATCTGCTGTTCGACAGTGGACCTCTGCTTGCACACATATTCTTAGTTTTCACACAGCTATTATGTTTCATCGCATCTTTGGCACTGGACGATCATACCAACGAGAAACCGATGTAAATTAAATCTGATTAGAATCACACGTGATATTCACCGAAAGCAATCCCACTTCATTCGTTGATTACATGCCCTTTTTTCAACGGTTATTAGGTAATTTAGTGCAGTATAGTGTGTATTAACAGTATATTATGTACTCGGTATCTTCTGGCTACCATGACCTTATGAACATGCGAAACAATTAGAAATGATATGTCTGAACATATCCGTGACGAACATCACTGAGAGCATTTTAGAAGTATTCAAACCTAACAAATTATCATTCTGAGCATGTCAGTCAACGAAGACATGGAAAATGGATTGGTCCGCATCGTAGAAATACGTAATCCTGAAAATGTTTAAGCATGACGTTCTGGTTGTGATATTGAACATTCCGTTTCTCAATGAGTTGTTAAAATAAGTACCTAGATGTTAGTTGACAGATTTCCTAGTTAGAAAAGGTGTTATCATTCAAATGACTGTTCAATTCATTGTTTTACACCCATTTTTCCAGTCGTGCTGCAATGAAAATAGTTTCCTAAGTATTTATAATCCGTTCACAAACTTCCAAGCAAAAGTAATTCTGGCTGTTTCATGGAAAATATATTTTACGTCAATACGGAACATTTGTTTATTGGGTACAGATTGCATAATGCGTGTGTGCCTAACTTTTCGTCATGCATGGTGTCGCCTAATTCACGCAATATAGATTGTCAACATTAATTAGGCCCGAGAAAACAGAAGATTCGGATTGGTAATTTTCGATAAATCTGTGATGGTTGGTGATACGGAACACCCACACAGTTGCCCGAATATTAAAGTAGGTGACTTTTACCAAAGTGATTTCTTTTAACTAGTTTCAGTTAGTGCAAGGCTTTGTTCCTATATACACATGGGATATAATGTGGTCTTTTAGTAT
The DNA here is from genome assembly GCA_013368495.1 of Paragonimus heterotremus. NCBI lineage: Eukaryota > Metazoa > Platyhelminthes > Trematoda > Plagiorchiida > Troglotrematidae > Paragonimus > Paragonimus heterotremus. Next base: position 232,374 of record LUCH01000015.1, on the reverse strand, counting down.
AAACTAGATGCAAAACAAGTTATTTCTGTGTTTACAGTGTCGCGATCATTTCTCATCCGACAGTATTTGTTTTCCTTCCAAGTATGTACGAACAGTACACTGACTGACTTACTCCGTTTTCGTTGTGCAAATCTTAATAGGCCGACAGTAGTTGGAGAACAAAATAAGAATGAGTTAATAATTAGCCCCTCTTGCAGGAAAGAATGAGGAAACTGGATTTTTGAAATCTACTGTTTACTCTTTTATAGGGGTGAAATAAATTTACAGCAATGTTGTCCAGTACCAACCATTTTCTGCTATTCCAGACAATCAAGACTTCCCCAATAAACTCCCATTCGGAACTCACTTGCGTTTTTACAACTTCCCAGTTCCTGTTTTACATATTTGTTATAGAATGACAAGAGCTGCTGTGTGCAAGCCAGTTCTATCAGACAAGGATCTTGTTTCTTAATGCTGAACAGAACAGTAAAGATATGAGGTTTTGCAAACTTCTTAAAGCTTTATGACAAAACGATTAACTTTTGTGAAATGGTGTAATGTAGTGTTTTCAGTTAACTTGGCGGAAGTTGCACAAGTGATTTTCGTAGTAGCGAAAAACTAACAGTTTCATGTTTGGGCAACGTCTGTCTACACGCTCGAACTTCGGACCGTCAGATAAAATGTCAACATCACTGGTTAAACTGCAGAGGCATCAACATACCTAGTGTTCACTCCGTCTACCCACCTCACGTGCTGTAGTTTCCAACCGAACACCCAGTGGTTTTGTCTGCTAGTGTGCTGCCTCGGACGTTATATGCACTGCTTAATAAATGGACGTTATTTCTGTTTGTTACTTGTGTATTACCCCACAACCGTTTGTTCCGCAAGATGTCCCCATCACTGACATGAAGTACTTCTGTTTGCTTGTTGCGTTTCGCTAATTGTAGATGTACACATATCTGTTTTGTAACTTGGCACCTGCCAACGAATATCCTCTGTGCACAGTACTCAACTGACCGTGTATTGAATACCTTGGTAGCCATTAATTATTTATATACCTAACAAATTGTATGCGAATAATTTTCAGCTATTCCAGTTGGTTCAGCTCTATTCAGCAGATTTGAAGTTACCACGCGGACTGAGTATAAAAGTGGGTTGACGGAAGGTCCGTGGGTAAAATAAGGAAACCTACACTAAGGAATACACTGGATAAAAGCTTTTGATTGTTGTTGCATTTCGTTGAACAAATTTACTTGAATAGTTACAATGGATAGTGTGAAGATCGCCGATGACTTTTATTTTTTGCAAAGGTAACTAGAAAAATTCGAACAGTGGAGGCGTTTTAATTTGGCTTAGTTGAGGATTGTCCCACTGGACTTGCTTTTTCATCACGTGCCCAGAAAATTGATTTTTGTGTTGCCTGATTGGCTTACACGAAATGCATACACTTCACCAGTTGTTTTTTGATTCTGTCGGTTGAGGAAAGACACTACTAATTTTTACAGTTCCTGTTTGAAACTCAGCCTACTTTCACGCACACGGTTACGCGAAAATAGTAGTTTCTTTCTGGAAAAAGTAAAATGTTTCCTAATAACTTGTTGATAAAGTTGACATTGATCGTTTTATACCCTAGTGAACTTGGGTTTTTTGAAAATCTCAGGTTTATGCTTTCCGGCGACCGTACGCAGGTACACGCATATCAAATATCCAGTTGTTTTCTCGTATTCTGTTTTGATGATATAAGATTCGTCCGTCTACTCTGTTCCGGCAACAGGCCAAAACTTGCGGGTGGATTTTCTGGCCATCATTTCCTCATGTTCTGATCAGTGGGAATAGTGCAAATGATTTATTAACGGCAGATGATCTACTATTTTCCTATGTGAGGAGGACTGTCGCAAGTGTCAGTATTGTTTAAGGAACAGGAATATAAATTATAAAGTTTGGTTTATGAAATAGCACACCTTTTCTAAACAGAGCGTCTGCTTAATTTCCACAAATGCAATCTCTCCCATGAGTAAAAGGCCACGTAGGTTTTCGACACCATTCCGGATATTTCATATGTTCCGACATACATTTTCAATAACAATTCGGAAAGGAAGACTTTTAGCACAAAAGAAATTTCAGAGCAAAATTACGGAATAGCTTATTTGAAAACAATCAGGGAGAAAGCAATATCTCCAAATAATGAGGTTGTTTCATTTTGTATCACTGCAATTACCTGTGTGTACATTAGTGGTTTCCAAAACGTTTATACAGCTTTTTATGCAAACAGTCAGAATTTTAAGTTCTGTCTCACAAAAGTTTTACGCCAACTGCCTAATCTCTTCTAGTTTAACATTCGTTTGGTAGGTTTGATCGTTGCATTCTAGTTGGATGGATGCATAAATGCCACGTTTGGAGCAGAGCTCAGACATACTTGTTGTGCCAGTTTAATTGCTTCCCACTTACTGCCGCGTCCACCTAGGTGACACTGGACTGGCGTGTTCTTGTAAACTCATGTTAGTGTGCCTTTCTACTGTCTCTTAACTGGAAATATTTGGATAGATTATATGAAAAGTCATACCTGAGCATTCCGTTCTCAGTACAAAATTGCACAGTACCGATTTTTCTAGAGAACTGAAATATACACCACTACCACAGGTTAGTTCCTACACTATTTTATGTTGTATTTAGACTGTTCTTGCACGTTGCATTAATAACAAGTCAACTGCGCTTTTTGTCCATATTATGGTCCAGTTGTTTGGTGAAACATTGTAATATGGAATTATCTTCAGTCTGCTTTTCCATTTCTTACATCGACCACGACAACATTTGGCAAAATCACTGATGATCAATTAGGGGTGAACACTTTATAGCCAGATGAGCTGTATTCATCGAAAACTACGGCTTCAAAGTTTCACTTTTTAAACAGGTTTGATGATAAACAGTGCACTCTTTGTCTGAACTATTTCGCTGCTACTTTTGCTACGGTTTCTTATGCAAAATAGCTGCGATACAATTTTCACCACGCCGTCCGATTCCATTGAGCGTTTTTCGGTTTGCTTATAAATGAAATCTTTTCACCACACGTAATCCTTATCGTAATCAAATTCGCCCAGCCTTACTTTTCTAAGCATATGTAAAAGACAATATTCAATTTCAGTCTGTTGATCTGAACAATTCCAGTTAGGTGGATTGTACTTTAGTCCACTGTCACCGTAAAGTTTTCATCATAACCACCATGGCAAAATAACTCCATATTTTAGTGGTGCCATACTTATGGTGCTGATGAGAATGGAACGGGTCATAATTAATAGCATTCTAACAGCGGGGTTTCATTGTTAAACCATTTGATTCTTAGCGGATGATGCAAACATGTTCAAATTGAACGTTGTCACAATGTAAGACTAGTCGCACAAAAGCCTGCTAGATATACGCAAATGTTTATTGAGAAAAACAATAGCCTAAAGTTTTTTTAGTTGAGATTGCTTAGCTAAAATCTTTGCGTATTTGAATGACCTTCTACGTCGGCATGAATAGATATGTAACATATAAATATAAAGCAAACAGTATCCGTCTCAGGGTCATTTTTATAAAAGTCGATGTATTGGTTTTATGTAAACGTTTCGACCTATCCATCTTTTTCAATTTCTTTTCAAAAACCTGATTCACATTGCATTTTTCAGTCCATTTTTTATTGCCTACACACGACCAGACGCAGCTGTTGTTATTGACCTCTTATCTGCTGTGAACAGAGAATGTTGACCTTTTTCAAAATCAACGGCCGCTACTTCTTCAAGTAAAATCAGTCGTAAATTCGGTCAAAGAAACCGGTTACACAAGAAATCCTTAAGTGTGTGAGAACCTTAAAGGTGTGGGATTGGCAACAATGATAATAATGTATGATGTCGGGCCAAAACGTGGCAATTGTTAAGAATGTTCGAACCGTTAATAAGGCACAGGAGTTTGAACGCAAACAACATTGTGTCAGCTGCGCTGGTTGAATACATGGACCAGTAAATATTATTATTACTGTATGAAATACTTAGATGCACACGAATTGAATTCCTTGATATATAACCTATTCTAATTTGCATTCAACAAGTAGTCGACGTCGAGGATTGTCCTTAACCGAATAGCACCGGATCTAAGACTTAGACACTGATCAGAAACGATCTTGATCCACAAAGGTTTCTCCCATAAAAAGGTGAAGTTTGATGTGTAATTACTAACGCGCACATGAGATCAAAATATGAATTTTTGGGATCCGTTCGTAATATAGGACTTACAATTGCTGTGTCGTACACAAAAACAGCCATATCCTCAAACTTCTTGCAAAACCTGTTTCATAAGTCCCTGGTATGAATACCTCCTTTACTTTGCAATTAATTACTTGTAAGTCATTGGTCCAGAATTCCCCGAAACAACTGACATGTCAAGATTGATTCTTCAATAATTAAAATTCGTTGTTCACTGAATGAAAACAAAAATCATGCCGATGTCAACAGTACACCTGCAGTCTGTTTTCTTAAGATGTGAGTTGAACAGTCCACTCTTCCGATTACCAGGCAAAACCTTTCATGTCGGTTGCGATACTGATTGTGTCTTGTCAACTGTAAACTTGCTCATCCACAGCCCACTCAGTATGAGAAAGTTCGGTGGGAAACTGATTTTTGAGACGGGATGATTAGTAATTCACGTTATTTTAGCCTTTCATGAAGAACAAAATCGTGCGTAACATGCCTACATCTACTGGTTCCCAATAACATTATTGTTTGCTTCGTTGGTGAATAGTTTAGTAGATCACTTACCGAGGGGTAAAATTGGAAAAGCAGTATGAACACGATAGCCATCATTGGTAGGCACTCCGGAAGCTATAGAAGGTTGACATTCAACCCTCGAGGACTACGTGATTTGGATGTAAATGAAACAGTCACGGAAAAACCACCAAATGGGCGTAAAACTGGCAGGCGTAACTGTCCCCAACATATTGTTGGTAACGTAGGAAGATCGTAATTTAAGGCGAATTTTATTAAACAGTCCGCTGTTTATTTCCGTGCCGTTCTGTTGGTCCAGCGAAATAAGCCGTTGTTAAAAGAACTGTTTAACAATCCCTCTTTGGCAAGAAGAGTTTGAAAATTTAGATCGATCCAAACTGAATGCCACTCACATTTAAACTATGCTCAATTGGTTGAATGATACCAGTAACTTCAATCTAAATGAGTAGTTCTAAGCATGAAGTGGTCAACTAGATGGGACAGAACAATATCGCTTATCCTCCTTTCGAACCGGTCGGGCAAACAGAACACTAGTCACACAAGGTTGAGGTTGAGCCTTCTGAGTTGATTATTCGCCCTTGTCTATTGTGTGGTAACTGACCTTGTGTTTAACGCGCTGGTCTCAAAACACAAGGATTGGGGTGCAACCTCCAGTCTCGACGATCATATGCAGTTCTGATGAGCTCCAGCTTGAGCGAAACTTGAGTCCAAGGTTTACTTACGAAATAGGCTGGCCGAAGGGCCAATCTAAGTAAAAAGGCTGTGGACACATGTGGATGGTGTCCAAGTTGAAATTCTTTTTTAATCAAACGGAAACAAGATGCTGGCGAAGGTGCAAGCGAAGCGCGCTACAATATACATCCAGTCCGTCTCCATTTGCAATAGGGGCCACTAAGATCAACGTAGGCGAAGGACGCATTAATTTGATTTCTCGTGTCAAAAACCATGCACACCTCTTTAACATTAATTCCAACTACATATGGTAGGCCAAATAAATTTTACTAGTCGAAGCCGGCCCATGTTTATAGACTACCGGCTTTTCCCTGTAGCGGCGCACACTAGTATGAGTCATCGCTTTGTAGTCCTCATTAGAAATGCAATAAAACCCAGTTCACGGTTGCAGTTGTTTGCTTTCCGTGTGCATCCAGATACTGCGTCCACTTCTCACCCAGTGCCTCTGGGGTGAGGTTGCTATCATGATTGTGTTTGTTTGTTTGGCTTTACTGTCCCCAATTTCGTTGATATAAAGCTGCTTGCGTGCGGTTCGTTTTGTTTACAGTCGACGATAATAATTAAAACGGAACTGTTCGAACAAACCACAGGCGTTACTCACAGAGGCGATGAACAAATTTTGTACAGACCAGGCTTTTGATTTGATTTGACAATTAAAGCCAGCTGGATAACATTTCAATAGCTATGATGGCAGTGATATTGGATGTTGGTTGGAGGGGCTATGTCTGATCTGCGTGGCGTAGTTGCGTGGTGTTTACGGGGGGAGACATTGATGGATCTGTATGCTTGTTTTGCTCAACTCTTACGATTAAAACAGGTTTTTGTTCAAAAAATGAAGCAGACAACAAATTGTACAACATAAAGAATGACTCTTATCGAGTACTTCCAGGAGCGCGTTCAACTGGAAGAAACCCAGAGAAAATCACCTGGTTTGTTGTTAACTTTTTTAGTTTTCGATTAAAAATGCACGCTTCTGAATTTTATCGGTGGACAGATCAACAAATACAGCAATATTTTTGATTTAACTAATATCAACGTTTTGAACTCGTGTTTCTGCTACTCATAAATCTACTAAACTGACAAAATCAGAATTACCTTCAGTTCAGTCCCTTGATAGGAAGTTGAATAGACACGCTTCATTTCCAAGTCGAGGATTTGTCTACACCTGCTGTCGAGGTCGAAACGCCTAGGTTATTTATTTTACCATTTCTACTAGTCCCACTCAAGCCGCGTATTTCTTGGTTGTACGTTGTTTGATCTATCAATTTTTTGTGACACGTCGATCATACCCGATATCTGCTGGTGATAGCAGGCTGGTTTTCGCAAGTAAAATGTTAACAGAGGAATGTTTGTTGCACTTCCGATTACACGATTCGTTTGAGTCAAATTTACGCAGGTACGTGTTTTGACGTGATGCTATTCCAGATAAAGCAATCCCCAACAAATAGTGTATTAGAAAAACGAATTTGTTTCGTCGGTGCTGATGTTTTGTTTCCGAGGATTACCGTTTGATTTAATGAGACCAACTAGATGTTTGCGCGACGCAGTGAATGGGATGATTGTGCTTTTTAATGGCTATCAAAATGAATATCATCTATGATAGATAATGAAAGTTTGTCGCCTTCTTATTAAACGTGAGAACCAGGTCTAGATCTTCTCAAAAGTATGTCCATTGTAGATGAATAATTTTTCTCAACTGGTTAACCATGTTGTCAGAATCGTTTGGGAACCTGTTTGCTCTGCCTTATGACCTGAACCTAAGTCTGATTAACACATCACGATGGCACTATGACAACCGAGCTTCCAGTTGGACCCACTTTGAGGCAAACCAAAGGATATCATTCTTCTGACACATCATTAAACATGCCAAAATCGAGATAATCTCAGCATACCCGTGATATATTCTTCCTGTAGAGTACCGTGTGCATATTCTAGCCACTGTTACTGTAGACTTTTGTGACCAGCGTTGATCATCACGCTGGTCACATGTTAACATGCAACAACGATCATTAAGTATCCTGGTGAACAGTTGTAAGTTTTCTAGTGAACCACTTTGTGGCCAGTAAATAATCACATTGGGTTTGACGATGCTATGATACTGTTTGTTCCTGGACGATCTGCACATTTCACTCATCAGACTTGCAACGTGTTTAACTGCCTCCATTTTAAAGAAGCTATCTGTTGGGACAGTTCCCTAGTCCACTTTTTGTGAGTGGACGGTTTTCATTAACTGGCGTACGAGACGCAGCCAGAAGACGAACATGGGGTTTGCGGCCGCTTGAGTAAAGCTGTATGAAACGTTATCCTACCTATTCTCTTATCCCCCCTAGTTTAACGACATACAGTTCAAGCTGACTTTATCGACTGTGCAATAAATTATAGAACGGTAGCTCATTGATTGACTCACTTGGTACACGGCTTGTGTCTCACGATCAATGTCAGCTTTGGTGACAATCCAGCCTGTTTCAGGTTCTACATCAAAATGCAGTGGAAACAAATCGTTTGAAAGCAGGCGGTACTGTGGTCTTGCGTGTGATTCTCGATCGGCATCGTCTGCGTGCACCTGAGTAATTTGGAAAAAGATACTAAAATTATTGCATTACGTACTATGTCGTTCATTCTGCATTTATTTAAATGCCTGTCTTATGGCTGGGTTGTTTGTGGCAACGGATGAACCATATTGAATTGAAACATCTTTAACTGAATTGGTGTTTTCAGTAACGTGAGTATTCGAAAAACCAGGCAGCTCGAGCAAGATCACCTATTCAGAGTACTGTGTATCCTATCTAGTTTGGATTTATTGTACCGTTGAGGTTACTGAAGATGACTTGAAAACGCTGTTATCAGCCAGCTGACTAATGTTCAGAACGTTGATAAGTAATGGTTTTCCTAAACTTCTGGTCAACGATAGAAAAATCGGGTTTTTAATTCAAATTCATTATACATATGGGCACAGCTGATGTCATCAGCTGTGTGCCTTCCAAAAATGGACAACGTGGCTGGACGTACTCTGTTATAAAACAAATACAATAATGTCTGTTGATAAGAATCATCACAGTGGTGTTGTTTTGAGTATGCTGTTTGAAACTGCTGCTCTTGTTCCCTACAGTTGAAAACCTTCGAGAACGGAATACAACTTACATTTCTTTGCAGTTATTCAGCGATTTAATAAAGAAAGAAGAGAAATTGGCAAGTATGTCTCTCTAACTGTGCAATCACGAAAGATCAGATGAACAACTTCGCTACGTTGAATTTGATCCAGAAGACCTTCAAATTACTATGGAAATTGCTAATTGAGCCACCATTTCTTTACACTGTTGAACAGTTAGGCATCTCATTTGCTACCACAACACTGGCACCTTTTAGGAGATTTTTCATCAGACAGTCAGGTTCAGTTCGACTTATCAAGAGAGAACTGGCACTAACTTGTTGGCTTTTCTAGATTGGCGAAGCCTGAAGAATTTATCGAACAAGTTGACTAACTGTAGTATGAAAAACATTTTATCGCCACATTCTTCGTTTCATTGTAATTATGATGCATGTTAAATAGTATAGACTCATACCAACTTCTAGAGTTGTTCCAAGTATGCTCCTCGCAAAACTACTGTGCTTTATTGGGCAGGACGGTGTTCACTAGTAGTTTTCTACTTAAAGTGGAATTGGATCGAACCAAGTAGTTCATCCATATCTCTGAATTCTCACCCCGCAGAGTTGTGATAGTACGCCTAACGACCCACCCATCCATAGGCACATGAAAGAGATCCCATGTTTGCAGACGTTTTCGAATGTGCGATTTTATCAGTTATGAGTATTGAGTTTATTTCGCCGGGGATTTTTTATGGTTCCATGGTGCTGAAATACAAAAATGGTCATCTGCCACCAGACGAAACTTTGTCGCGTATCGTACTGAAATACTTCCTGTGGAATGCAAGGATGATCACATGAAAATCCTCCCATGGTCGGTTGCAAGTAGTATCCATGCTTATAGATAATGCCAGGAAAATACGCTGTTACTGTCTTGTTAACTCCATCTGATGACTTCTTCCTATCAGACATCATCAGGAACAGTGCTTAGACTACAGGTTTGAGAGTTGTTTTTTGTCTGAACAACAAAAGTTACGTTTGAAAACCTCTATGATTTGATCTCACGCATGATCGCATCTACGCTGCAGGCACGACAAAAGTTTATTACAAGGGTTTGTACGTGTGAAAGAAACGAAATCCATAAAAAGCCTAAGCAAGGGGTTTAAACGTAATGAGGCTGAGTCAGGTGGTCTTTTCTGATCGGATTTTCCCTTCAGTACACTAAGGATGTCCGACATATTATGTTTCCTCTGCTAAATTCGTAGAATTGTCAGTAATATTTCATCAGTTTGTTTTAATTTCCCTACTGTCACATATATGGAAATGGTCTTATCGCAGGCAATCATATCTATGACTGCCTTTGCGAATCTCAATCAGTCTGAAAAATTGTTTCGTGACAGATGTGTCTATTTTTCTCCGCCCTAACTGATTTTTATTAGAGAATGAAAAGCCCACGGTTATTCGCTGGGATATTTCGGAGCGAACCATATTCGCACTGTCCATCTATAATCTGACAGTCTTGATTAGCGTAGGGTTAATTAGCCAATTCGCGGTAGGAAGGCTGAATAGACCACATGGAAATATCTGTTTTCTACTTACGGTGCTCTGTTGTTTCGTACTTCCAGTTTTTATTGCTAAAAGCTGTGGTCGAATTAAAGCCAGATTTTAACGAAAAAACGCGTCATGGTGGGATACTTTTATATAGACATTACGTTAGCAGTTTCAGAAAGTTAGTTTGTTTCAATTGAAGTCTCGATGTTCCCTAGCTTGGATAATTCTTTTACCCAATGTGCACAAGAAAGGTGATTTTTCTAGCAACGGACTTTCTGGTGCTTAAATAGATAGGAGCAATCAAATGATGGAGTATAACCTTATCTAGTGCATTACAAAGAATGACGATGTGTAGAGTTTGTTATAAACGCAAGTGCATTGTCGACGTCTACCATGAATAGTTGAAACCGAACCCAAATGTACTACACACTCTAGCCAGTGGATTAACGCAAAGTTGTGATTTTATTTGACACTTCTGTAACGTCCAGTTCAATGGAGGACTAAACTGTAAGTCACCGACTCAGAAGTATTTTATATGTTTGATATAGGCAGCACGGGCGAGTGACTTGAGCATTCCGATATTGCAGTCAGTTCAGAAATAGTGTGGATCATACGCTAACGAATTTCTTGGTCCACAGCACTCACGTTTTACAGCTAAGCGACAATATGCTAATTCGTTTATGTTATTCACATATCCCTGAATTCTACATGCAACGAAACGTTTTGGTTAGCCATATTGTGAGCTCGTAACTACACCATCGAATTCATGTCCACTTAAACAAATCTGACTACATCTAGCAAACGTATGAATGAAGAAATGTACGACTGATTTCAAAAGTATTAGTTTAAATGGGTACATTCCAGTTTTAAGTCTATTACAGCTATCGGAATGGGTAAAAGCTTTAATCGGTCGCGAACGTAAAACATGCCAGTTATATACATCATACAAATAAAGACAGACAGAGAACTAGACAGACCTACATGCACACCATTTATTACGTAATAACGACCATGACAACCCGATAGGTTGTGTCAACCCCTTTTGTGCACACGCCGTCAGCTGGTAAGTTCCGACAAGCATCGTTTCCTATGTTGTGTACCAGTTCATTCGCAGTTGTAGGGACGTTTGCATAACCAGAACAGATGGACAACTATCACAGCGAGTCGCCGAACACATCCCGAAATGGTTGAAACAACAGATGAGGCATCTGAACAGAGAAGTCAGAAACAGTTT
>LUCH01000015.1:197410-220937 GCA_013368495.1 Paragonimus heterotremus | reverse complement strand
GCAATACGCATCTGATGAGCTGTAACAAAACGTGTTCGGGAGGTATACTGTAGACAAAACCACTTCTATACTTCTGTATTCAAATTCGTTACCGGAAAACTTTCGATGAAACTTTCTTCTCTTGAAAATAATAGTCCTTTAAAACTTTGAAAAATGATGGTAACTGGAATTTATGAGTTTATTTTCTGATCGCTATTCATCACGACCACCTTCCGTAGGCTTAAGTCGGGAAATTTTTTGCATACGATTATCCAGCATCTGTCATTGATATGGTGGGTGCAGCCGAATGTCTTTCTTTCAATTTGGTGTCAGTGGTCTTTCCACCCATAACGTTTGTTCAGTCGAAGTTCTCATTTTGCCGAAAGACGTAGAGCAAAACCCACGAGTCAGAAGAATATTGTGTCTAGTCCACAAGGGATGATGAAGAAGCCAACGCTTAACCGTAATTACAACTTTGAAACATCTCTGGTTGTATTAAAAGCCAACTGTTATACCTTTCTTTCATTTACTCTATTTCTACTCGTTTGAAGAAAAGCGTTTATTCTCTTCTCGCAGTACTCATCGAACTCCCTACACCTTAGAATGTTTTAAAGGCCATTGTGACAATCAGTCACTGTTAGATGCATCTCAATGATGAATACTCCTAGTTTGCTCCCTCACAAATGTAACTGAGTGAGAAAACGTTAAAACAAATTGTTAATTACATGAGGCTTGATCACCAAATTGCAAGTTCACTCCCAGATCATTTGCAAGGCTAACTGTTTCATCTGAGAGGCTGCCTCAATCTCAGCAAACCATACCACGCTGCGGCAACTTTCAACTTTCATTCTTTTACCGTAGCCTTGAACAATAAGCTGTGGTTTAGGCTAACACCAGACTTCCAGAGACGTAACTCAAACCGGTCTCAGTTAAGCGAAGACGTAAATTTGACAGGATCAGTGTTAAGGTCAGGCGGTTGTTCAATTTTGGTGCAAGGTGTTCGGCGAATGGCACAATATAGTAACTTGGTGCTCTCATGAATGCATCAACAAACAGCAAATCAAGGTAGACTCATCGCATAAATTATCTTACAAACTGTAATGAAGTAACGTCTTCTTAATTGGTCATGGTCATTTTCAGGGTCGACTTTCTTCGATTTTGTTTCAATCTTTTCATGGGTCAGACTTGATAAAACAACTAAGCCTGAGTCTACCATGCGGTTTAGTCAGTTTTTCAGGAATATTTCAAAAAATCAATTTCAGGTCGTTCTATCTAAACAAAAGACAATAGACTGTAGTTTGTCCTTGTTGAACCTCGTCAGTATTACTTTTCACTATTAAGATTTGGATTTAGATGACTTCAGAGGTCACATGGAGCATGATAAACCTAATAACTTGAGTTATTTTGTAACCTTCTAAATGAAACAGAATAGTGAATTGGTCGAGATAGGACAGATTTGACCCTTAAATGGTTTGATGGACACCACTCTCTCAAAGCAACTCAAAAGCGCTGTTTTGTGATCTATAAGCCAACTGGTTTATCTTGTTTGTGGTAGCCAGCTTGCGCGCGTTCGAAATTCTGATTCTGATCGAAGAACCAACCGGCGGTAAAATGTCAGCTTCAGTAAGGCAGATTTATGCATACCCAACCTGGGAAAGTCATAACTGTTGATAGCATGTTACATGTTAGGGGTGTAACCCTGGAATACTTTAAGTGCATCGGCAGTCATTTCATCGTAAAACCTGTGACATTCTTGGGAAAACGAGGTGAGGAGCTACTGTATAATGTGTAGGGAATACTGACAACAGCGGTGCATATATCTGAGGGACCTCCGGATACCGTTCATTGCACGACCAATTCACACATGCTATGAAAGGATACCTCAAATTTTAAAATGAACGACACTCCAGGTTTGTACACTTGGTGTACTCCAGAATGTAAGAAACCCGTGATATGGTTTGCCTTATAATTATGCCTTATACGATAAACCTCGAATGACAGTAGCGCTATTTAACAAAGAAGACGGTCCGCGTTCATCCTGCATGGTTTCACGTAGACGAGTGAAGTAACCTTTAATGTGTATCAACGCGAACAAATGACGGCAAAACAATGTTGTTCATTAAAAGGAATCCTGAGGGCAATTCTACCAAACCGGTTATGACTTAATTCGCGTTGCATTGAGATAAATTCGTAATGTGCACTTTATCTTGCCGGAAGATCGTTTAGGTATTATCAAAACAGCCAATAATATGTGAATACCAAAAATCTACCCCCGTTCATTAAGGCGTTGGAATTTGGCAGAGGCACGGGGATTTTTGTGTAAGAGCTAATTGTAGTTGTTCCTGCAGCTTCTGTAACACGCGCAGGTAGCGTTTCGCAGTCACCCATAAATAACAAGTTATGTAGGCTTAAGAACGTATCATTCTTCCAGTGATGTTTTCTGATACAGTTGGTAACTTTTGGTGGACATGTCCCAAAGTTGAGGTTCAGTTATAGGTATCTCTGCTTGTAAATAAACCTTGATTTTGCGGTAAATCCATATATATATACATATATATATATTCCAACACATTTATTTGTTTGATAACGGATCCTAGTGTGGATTTGAAACGTCAATAAATCGTTCACTACTAAGTGTTTGCCCTCTTTTTAATACTTCATATATATATATATATATCGATCGCTTCTTATGCACGTTTGAGGAGTGGCGCCCAGTTCATTATTGCAGTTCAGTTTCTCCAGCAAACAACCCTCTGTGCCCTCCGGTTACCCACATTCTTTACGAGGTCTTGCATTTACCAATACCTGGTCAGGGTTACACTTATAGGTTTAATTGATTCATGTGTTTTATTCGAATGAGAGCTATGCCTACAGGTTACAGACGTTCGTCGTGATCGAGGCTGTTCTACTCTGACGATATAGATCGTCTGGCGGATTATAAATGTAATAGACAGTGTGAATGTTTTATAACATGATTTGCGCTGTCTTTCTGCATCCATTCACGAAAAGGTATTACCCGAAGCTGATACTTACCGGACAGTGCACACTTTCTGGCATAGTGGTGTTGAACATCGTCCTAGGTGTATTGAACTAACATTCTGCGTACGCAAGCCAGCACATGATTACGCTTCTCTAGGAAAATTGGTAATCCCTATGACTAAAGTGCACTATAGAAAACGAGACTCCTTATAAAAACCGTACATTTGCTTGGCTTTAAATATATTTCATTGTTTTTCACTTTATTTTGCTTTTCGGTTGCACGAGGACGAACGTGTTTAGCAAATTTGTCTTGGAAACTACTCAGTAAACTGTTGGGTGAATACAAAGGCGGTTCATTAAGAAAGTCGTGAACCTTAAAAATCCCTTGATCAGTAAACGCAGATGTGACTGATACACCTATCTTTGTATTGCACTCGACTGAGGAAAAACCTTATGATAATTCAAAGTATCTTTTACGTTTTCAATCATCCAACACCACAGCTCTCCCCATAACATGTGAAGTAAAGGGTTAATCACCGAAAGTATAGTAACTGCAAAACAAACTACCGGCATAGGTAAACCATCAGTACTGGAAAATGCTACCTAAATTCGTGATGACCGAAAAACCATCGGGTATACAGTAATCAAAATTATTCGGTACACACGCGACGGACAACCTACAGTACAAATTTTCTCAACGCTTCCTTACATGCAGTTCAGACTTCCTCACATATACCAATATGTTGGATTGCTTCTGCAACGTACTTATGTGTTCGGCGGTGATATGCATTCAAATCGGTAGCCATCATCATGGTTTACTCATTGTCATCCGCAAACCTTATTCACTTCATGCCTAGACATTCAGTGTAGTTAGTTTCTAGACTGAAGTGTAGAAGTAGAAGCATGTATAGACGTGAGTATTTCACGTGTACAAATCGTTGTAAAATTTCTTCTCGTAAACAAACTCGCATTTAACGAATTATTACTCAGCCGTTTTAAACAGCGAAGGGAAGAATGTTCCAGAAAGGTCCATATTATTTTTACAGTCAGACTTGTAAAACAGCTGTTTATTTTGGGTTTTCTTCCAACAGACTGCTTAATTGTGTCAAATGTGAGTTTATTGTTTGACCTTTCTGTTTAAACAGCCCACTGAATGTAGCAATTAAAAAGCCCTCATTACTGTGTGACATCTGCGACTTCGCCGACGTAACTATGATTTAATTAAGCTAATCATTCCATCTACACGTCCTAGTAACTTGTTTCCTAAAACGTACGATTCAGTTGTAATTACAGACAGGTCGTTAAGTTTCTGATCCGTGAAACAGTACGGATTTCCACCGCGTGTCCCACTCGGGGGATTATGTCGTACATGGCCACAGTGGCGTAGAACAGTAAGCAAAGAGGGTGATTCTGTCTTCATGCCGAACGCTTCAGGCAAAATGTCTTGAGCTGGCCGTGTGATTTTTGAGTCTGCAGGTTACTAGCAATTATCCGCGGTTGGCAGCACGGTCACTTTTGAATAAGGTTACCGAATCGTGTGCATTCGTGCGGCCATATTCAAGCCCTACTGAATCAGATGCATGCTATGTGGATTTTCTGTTCTCTAGGGATACGTAAATTCGTCATTTCAACCAGCCTGAGTGGATGTGACTAATCAGTTTTCTTTCTTCTTTGGACACGACGTCCAAATAGGTGTGCGGTTCGTTTGATGCGCACACGAGTTGACATGAGCCGCAGGCAACATCCTGTTTCAAAGAAAATGGGCGTAAACAAAATCAAGCAAGAAAATCAAAGCATCTACTCTATTCCCTACTTGCAATCCGCTACACATTTATAACATTTTAAATCCAAAGGTGTCGTCCGCTGTAATCACAAATTTATCTCTTGAATCCCATTTGCGATCAAGCATTTATTTATGTTTACAATGTTGATGCGGAGACTATTTTGACACAAAGTTATTGACAAACTGGGTTTTCCAGTCAGTTCTAATTCCTCCACAGCGAACAACCTGACCGCTGATGGTCATGTCAACTGCCAGTGGATAGAAATGTGCATGACGACCGTTTGTGTGTATGCGCCTGGACCAGTATAAGTCAGTCTGGCTGCACTCAGCCGGATACAGCCACTTCGTTTCCCCCTGAAATTGGGAATCAACGTTGAGATGAAAGAGCTGATCAAAGTGACGTATGAGACAAGAGCGCTGCATTCTGACCGTGAAAGAAAAACCTCAATCTCATGGTAAGTAGACTGTTCTCATGTGGAATTCATGTCTTCCACATCAGATGAACTTGAATAGGCCGTCTAGGAGTGCCGACTAACAAAAAGACAAATCATTAGACATTTTAACTTTCTGTTATCTTCACTGTTTTGCTACTATTTTCCGAGTTGTTTTTTTTAAAGCAATATGCCAGATTTTTAGGAACAACAACTGGATGTAGGCAAGATGTACAAGAATATCGCGCTGTCCACAAGTTTCATCAACGCAAAAATGTCGGGTCAAGTGATCGAGGCATCTCCGTATTCACTTGGAATGCGCCTTGGATCAATTTAGAATTTATAGTTTCAGAAAAAGTGCTCAGCCATTCAATAATTAGGTTGCTTTTTATTGTTTCACCCCACACTCAGAAGCTTAGTGAGGACCAATAAACCACATACAACTCTGTAGATATGATGTTATTATATGATGTGTAAGTTAAAGTAGGGCATGTACAGTTATGAAGAATAATTCAGTCGTACGCTGACGGGGTCAACGTCAAGCTGATGTAGCACGACGAGACAGAAAAAATCGATACAACCAGTTAAACGGGGGATTACTAATGAGCCAAATGCATTAGATTTGAGTCATGATATAAGTTCGCTTGTTCATCAAAACAGTTAGTCCATTCAACTGGTATTACAGGTCAGTCTGATTGACGAATGATCCGACTCAAAATGCCAAGAAGCTAAAGTGAATTTATTCTGTTTACAGCACGTTTGGCCGTTGTGAGTTGTTATTATTACGATCAACTTCACTCCCGTAGTTCGAACTCCGTCTCTAATGACTGTAGCATTTTCCATATCACATGAATAATTCCTGACTATGACTGGTAATGAAAACATTTCAAATTTTTCGCCAGGTTGCTCTCGACGGTCATTTACCTCAGTTTTGTGTAACAGTTTGATAAGTCTAGTAAAAGGCTATGAACTGTCCGAAGACCAATTCCCACACACAAACCAATAAGTAACTCAACGAGTAATTCTGGTTTGCTACCAAACCATCAAGCCGATTGGGCAAGCAATCAGCCAAGCGTTTTGGTGATTTTTTAATTTTGTATCAAAATGGTCAAAATCTCGAGCACTACAATGAACCGTTAATTGACCACAAGACTGTAATGCCAAGTTATTACATATTGTTTGCATTTCCTTACAACCTGTTTAAGACAATTTCGATTCTCACTAGTGACCATAACTTCTGGAAAATGCTTGGTGGCATCTATATATTTACATTATAAATGGGCAAGTAGCAGGCAGCCAAATTGGAAAAGCATACCTATGGCAGACTTAAAACCGGAAGTAGATGATATAGAAGACCGACGAAATTTAAACTAAAACGTGCTCTTGGTGTTAAGCAGGTTAATGTGAAAACTCATGCGCAGTGACGAATCAAGTTAAAGTAGTAAACCTTGCAATTATTTTTGCCCGTGGGGCTCACAAGTATTCTATGCTGTTTAAAAAGGTTGCCAAACTAACTAACGAGTTGACCGGTACTTTCAGCACATTCCTTTTCGTTGGTGGGGTGAAAGGTGACCCAAATTGAAAGCCATTTAGTGGGACTACTATTTGTTGTTTTCCCTTCCTGATGAAAATGAGATTTGGGTGTTTTTTTTGACATAGCCCATGTAGAGCAAACACATTTTCCTGATCAACTAGCTTTCACCAGCCAGATGAGATCTGATATAATAGGCGACGACACGCACCTCTTCTTACCTCACTGCACGTGTAGCTACGTGTGCAGGCGCTGCATTAACGTTCGTCGGGGATAGTTCAAGCTGACTAATATCCTTTATCCGAGTAATCGAGATTCAAACAAGCTTGCCGTATCTACTACCGACTATCCGGACTGGACACCATATTACGACAACCGTAAACTGTTAGACAAGTAGTGTACAAACACGCTCAGCATACACTTCTCTTGTATTGAGTTGATCAGCTAATTTTCCACTGTGATTGATTGGACGAATTTTGTCGCATGTCATTGTTTCATTATGCTGTCATAAAGTGTATCATATCGGGCAGTGGAGAGAAGTAACGTGCTTCGAAAGTATAATGTAATAAAGTAGAACGTTAAAAGTTCAAATATTTCGCCGACTAAAATACTGAGGAGATCTCACAGTTTACCGTAACAGTGGGGATATCTCGAAGAAGAAGACACAAGAGGACTCATCAAAAAACCATTTGACTGACGTCTATTTTGATTAGTCAGAGCAGGATAGCTTGCGACATCTACAATGTAATCACTACTTGGTACCTTCTAGGGTTGATCGCAGCGGCGTCCCATACTATTCCTGAGACCGCAATTTGTGCCAAGATTCCATGTCGTATTTCACTATTAACAAAAGTGTTGAAAACAATGACTATCGTTATATAGTGCTAGTAATCTTGGGAGACATGGTGAATTAGATGGTTAGTGAGTCTATGTCACAAAAACGTCGGTTTCAGCCGATCGGCGGTCCGACGAGTGGTAACTTTTGATTGAAAGAGGTCTGTTTACTTGAAAATATTCGCTGAGTTGGGAAAGACAGTAACTCAAGCGGATGACTTGTGGTCGGTCAGCAGACAAGGAAGGGTAAAATTACTTGGTTATATTCATTTTAGTTTCCACAATAATAAAGTTTATGACAACAAAACAGACTAGCGTAAATATATCATCTACAGAAACATAATGGACAACGTTGGACCTTTCATTAATTGAGATAATATTTTCAAGTTGCCCCGGCAGATCTTAACCGTGCGCGTAGTCTCTTTAACGGGAATCTTCTCTCTGGCAATCGGCCACGTTTCTATGAGACTACCAGAGTAGTGGTTAAACCTTGCTCTGAGGTACGATAGCTACCGTAATGATTCCAGTCTGACCGAAGACAAGTTGCACTCTGGGGATGCGATAAAAACGAAACTTTAGTCCACTGTTTCTTTCTGATGACAGACAGTTGAGCATATTTTAAATTCAACGTCATTACCCGAATGGACAATCAGCGTAGTTCAATACATATCAAATCGTCCAACTTATCCTCACAGAATTTAAAGCCAACAATAAGTCAAGCGTGCAACCGTTTTGAAAAACTTGGTTTACTGTAGTTGAACCGTACGAAACAAAACATTTTAATCGCTAACACACAGCAGGTTGTGGTTTTGTATACCCAAATTAGCATTCCAAATGGGCATATTCACAAGCAAACCATCTGGTTCACACACACCAAACAGGTGACAGCATAAACACTCACCTGATTTGTAAACTGTATGAAACTTTTAATCGCCCCAGTTTCCCTAACAAAAACGGCTTATGGACATCATGCACTGATCGGTTGGTATTATGATAGCCACAAGCGAATTTTCAAACCTTTGGTCTCAAAACCCCTACATCGTGAAAAGGATTTTATGATGAATAAGGAGACCGAATATTCCGATTTATGGTCACTTTAAGTGAAGTTTATGATGCACATGAAAACAGTGAATGAAACCACAGACAACCAGTAGGCGCAGACTGATCGGAGAGATAGGCGTGGGTTTCCTTCTGTCTAGATGATTCATCAAGTGTGCTGACCACGGATTTCAAATTTGTTTTTGTGCGCAGTTGCCTGCAGTTAATGTGATGTTGAACAGACTTATTCCTTTCAGAAAATAAACCCACAGTAGGCTTTCAGTGTTTCAGCAAAAAAGTACCGTCTCTAATCACCGAACTACATAAACTGGTGGTCGTGAATCTTCAAGAATAGTAACCAGATTTTCGCAACAGAATCTCTCTATCCTATTTATTGATTGTTTGACTTCAACACAAACCACTGCGTTGAAAAAGGTCGTGAGAAAGTTTTTAATTACTACCGATTACAAAATCCACTATTCACTTTGCTCCCTGAAATATGTTAAATTAAGTTAGTTACGTTGTGTTGTTGGAAACGACTGTAAACCAAGCAGCCAGGTCTGAGAACACATAAACACTAGTATCACTCAAAATGTGAGCTATAATTGTGCTATTATTACAATTTTTTGTCCTTCATTCAATATTTTCCTGGTTTCTTCCATCTTTGTTTAGGCCTTGTTATCTGTTGATTACATCCCACTCATTTTCGGGTCACTGTTGAATTAAATAACTGATATTAGTTGCAATTATCAGTTCACTAGCCCGGTATTGAATATTCTTACATGAAATGGAGTTTAACCACCGGTTTATGTATGTACATGTAGGCTACGGTTGTAGGTGACAGCTGAGGCAGTATTTATCCTTTATCCAGAACTCTCCTGAAATTCGCTTGGGAACCTCACATTAACCGGCCAGTTTGTTAGGTTTTACCCAGTTTGTTTCCTTCAGGTAGTTCACAGGATATAATGTCGTTATGCAGGGACGCAGGAATATACTTACACAATCTTCGGTTAGGCGGTCAATTACTCCAGTAACGAAAACTACAGTTATTGAATACAGTACTACAAATTCTCCCCCAGCTTTAATTACTACAAAAACCTAAGTAAAATCCACTGGCTGTCACACAACGAGTCAGCTACCAATTTTTTGACCCTCCCTTTGACTGTTGACAGTAGCGTTTATCTGCTCGGTTAGAAATTTTATGGTCACTTAGCTGATTAGTTGGAAATGTTATTCCACATGACGGCATGTCGCGGTAAGTAACGTGTCAGTATTCACAGTATTGCCTTCTGCTAGACTTATTTTATTTATTCACTTATTTTCACTCTGTCGAAAGCGTCTTCAGCTGGATGTTTTCACCGCTCTGGTGGAGATATATGACTTGAGCAGCACTACCTAGTCAGATTTTTGAATGAAAGAGAATTTTGTTGAAAAAATCGATACTTCTTCTTTGTCACTTGTGTTTTGTCGTCAGTTTCTTTCAAGTATATCTGCAAGTGAGAATAATGTGTAGGTGAAAATCCCTGTAAATCGGTTTGTAGACTACTGTCGTTCTCAGATCCCCTGTTTTTCAATCCGATAATTATGGACATGCTTCTGAAGGCATACTGGCTGTTAAAACGCAGTCTAACCTGTAGATTTAAGATAGCATTCGTAGTACTTTCTACCTGTAGACGGTGGGTGTGTTATTGGTATGAGGTCGATTAATGAGGGGTGAAACAAATATTTTGTGTGAAGTTATCGTTTGTTGCTATGAACTTGTTACTTCATTTGATAATATTATGTCCGACGCTTCAGCGCCATGTACTTAATGAATGAGCCCAGGACTTAAAATACCGCAAAAGCCTTAGCGTATTACTGTTACTGAATTACCGTTTCTCCACAGTTTAGTTCATCCAATTTAGTTGATGCGCGCGCGCAAAACGCTTTTGCGGAAAAACATAAACCGCTGCGTCTGGAATATCAATCTTTTCCAATGGGGTTACATGAAACGGATTACTGGTGGTGTGTCCTGAGGAGTAGAGCTGTTTGACAGAGCCTGATGTGGCGATGCTCATGGGAAGCGCCACTGATCCGAACAAAATTGGTTTGATGAGATGAGTACGGCATCTAGAAAATGTGCTTTAACGACCCTTATTCTGCACGTTTTCCTACTACATGTGTCTTCCATAAGTAAAACAATACTACCCAACAATTCATGGTAGTCCAGATAGACAGTTATTTGCGTTCATTTCCTAGCTAAATTGGAAAGCGAAGCCGGACATTGGGGTCGCCATGGAATCCTGTTTTGTTTCGTTAGGAAGGAAGAAAGCCAGGGTACATTCACTTTCTTGATGATGTTCTGAGGTTACTCACAGAAAACACGTATCAAGGTTGACGGTCATCATGAGAACATAAAAAACGCTCATTTTAAACTCAAAATGGTCAGTTGCATTGAATAGGTTAGGTTTGCGAGCAATGGAGAGAACGGCAACCATACTGATTCGCAGCAAAATACAGTCAAACGCTCTTACTCACACCAGTCTCCTAGTAGCTGGTGCAGTGTTTATGTAGTGATGTTAAGCCACACGTCTGCAACATGACAAGTCGAATGCACACAAATCAACCTGTCCAATGGGTACCGTCATTCACACAGCGTAGGTCGTTGAATACTGCGGGAAGCCACTTTTCACCATAACAATGGAGATAAAATACAACATGAATGAGTCGGTTAGCTGACAGCAGATGTCACAACAACAAACGAAAAGAAAAACGAGAAACCATCAACACACCGAATGCAGTACTGACTCCTTGTACGGTTGAGACTTCGAGGCAATTACTTGGCTTTTTAAGAGGCAATCAATTTTGAATGATGAGCCGTAATTCAGCTTAACCATCGTTTGAATTGTGAGTCTCATCTAAATACTGCACCGTTTGCGGCCAGTTAGCCGATCAGTTATTGCCGTTAGCTTATTTGATCGACCAAATCTCGATGTGTCCATTCAACCAGTAAATGATGCAGCAATCTTGCAACTCAACATTTATACTCAGATGATATCAATGAAACAGGTCAACAATGGAAGGAGTCGCCTTAGAGGACATGCTTTCTAAAGGGTACAGTATCTCATTATGACTTAAAGAATACGGACATTAATGGTTCACAGAGTGGGCGATTCACACAGTTCGAATGGAATGAGTGTAACGATCTTCCACGAAGACGTTAAGCAACGCGTAGCAATAAACCAACGATCCCAAATGGTCAAAACAAGATTGGTTCACAAAGCCACGGTACTACTGAACAAATGATCAAAGTTAATAGATAGCCAAACTCAACAGTTTCGATCGACGGATCGTTTCCAGGAGATAATTACAATTTGATGCCAAATACGCTAAAGATTAACTATAAGCACATAATATGACATTCGTACCCGAAAGAGCTCTTTCGAGCAGTCAACCGGTTCAAAAACGACAGGGAAGTGGCGAGCTCCAAAATGTGATGAACGCACCACTCAAGCAAAGTACAAAAACGTGACAAGTGCCTATTCGCACAAGTGTCAGTTGACGCGATAAAACAAAACATCTAGGTCAAGGCCAATTAACGGCCAGAAACAGGGCGGAAGAATATACAGGGGTAAACGTTTTGGGGAAATTGGGTTGGGTCGGATTTTCACACGATTGTGGCCTCGAAATTCGATACAGTGAGGATTATATAAAAAGCACTCTCCCAATGTCCAATTAACCCACCTTAGTCGACTGTTGCCGCCCTCAAAATTGAACAGAAATAGAGCACATAATCTCCCAAGTGCGATTTAAATTTTATTTCTAGTTTTATCAGTCTTAATCGATTAAGACAGTCAACAAACTGAATTTACAGCCCTTTCGCTCAGATACCACGTTAAGTTATAACTGGGGTGCAAGATTCGTCAGTTTCTGAACAGTGTGCAGCCTAGAATTATTTCATATCACTTCGAAGATGTGCGGTTCAGTTAGTTTCATTTTTTATCATCCGTTTTACTGCAGTATCAGTCAACAATACATCAACGTGTAGTCCGCAAGGTAGCCATAAATTAGCAGAAATGTCTATTAGTAAGCAAGCTCGATGAGCCTAAAACCTTCTATTGCATATCAAACAGTTGCGAAGTTATTACAGCACCTGCTTCTAAACCACAGTATAGTTGTATTTAAACCTGACAGCCTTTGAAGATCTCAGTGAACATTGACGCATTGCGCATCAAGGAATACAAAGCCATTGGAGTAATTCACGCAAGCAGTAATTTGTGATCTCTAAAGTCTTTATAAGCTTAGGGCTCTGAGAGTGTTCCCTGAACAGTGCCTTTCAATTGTGGCCCATGCCACGGTCTTACGAGAAATTCTAGGGCATCTATTATATGTTAACTGTGTGGTCCAGACGAACTTAATCTTCTTTCCAAGGACTACGTCTGCGGTTTTATCGAGAAGTTATTATTTTTTAGGAAATCTCCAAATAAAGAATTCGTCCAATCTGACCAAAACTCTCCTAATCATCAACATTATTGTGTGATAGCGTTAAAGGAGAAAGCCCAAATCTTTTTGCCAGTACTTTCAGTTTTTTGCTCCAAAGACACATGAAACTACACTGGAAACAAAACTGTAAATCACAGAGCAGAAACAATGACTGAGCTGGTCAGAACAGCACAGCGTGTCAGTTGCTAGATCAAGCAACACTTGTAAACAATGCATATTTATACTGGCTTCTTGAATCGCTTGCTGAGGAGGAACTCGGATATTACCTCTTATGGAAGGACTTAACTGAGCATTACAATACCGTATTCATAACAAAGCACGACCAGACCTGAGATCAAATGAAGGTGTAGGGAATTTTCTCCAATTCCTATGTATGATGACTTTATTCGAGATATTTGTTCGATATCCCAATCTCTGTTCAGTGTTGTTAATGAATATATTCTGGGCAGTATCCTCGTTGGTTATTACTGTAGCTGTTCGACGGCCGATAGTAGTGATTTACCATTAAGTTGAATAACGACATCATATTAATTAAAAACATACTGAAGGAAAGGCATCTTTGAGCCGGCTGAAACTAAGTTTCCCAAAAATATAAGGCTGCTTTTTACGATTTTCATCAGTTTATGCCCAAACTCATTGTCTGTGGTAACACCTTGTATAAAGCAAAGATGTACCTAATTATTTAGTAGCCAAAATTTCGACTCAAGGCCCGAGATGCATTTGTGAAACGTACATACTGCCTCATCGATATAACGTTGACCTAGTGGCATAGTGACAATTTTAGAATAAGCAGTTCTGGTATACAAACATTCATTTCACTCTGTTTATGCGGATGCTGTTCGCACGTTATTTGACTCCCGTCTTACCTGCTTTCGTAGAACTATGCTTATGTGCTGGGGGAATGGCACAAGCAACAATGTGGATAGTCGAAATCTTTAGTAAAGAAAAGCGTACCACGCTGGGGAGTGTGATACTGCCGTTGGCAAGCTTCAGTGACTGGGGCACGTTTTGGATTTTGCGACGCATCAGTTCAGATGTTGTGCGCAATGGTAAGAATCGATAATTAAGTTTTGAAGTGATTGCCATTTTAACGACCATGCTTTCGGGATTATATAAATAAAAAAACACTAACGGGTTTGTATTTGTCCTTCCTCTTTGGGCTTTCAGACTCGAAGGTAAAGACAGAGCTGCGGGAGGCGCCTATCACAGCTGCCTGCTCGTTGTTGCCAAGTATAATGTACAGGCACCAACCTTTTTCTCATCGCGTAGCGCACAGACACTATAGTACCGGCACAAATAGGTAAACTTAGTTCAGATAAGTATGACCTAGGTGAACAGCAGGCTTACTATGCTTGTTGAACAGACAGTAACCGCTTGCGATAAATCTGTGTTGATAACAATCTGTTTCTGGCGGATGCTTATTATCGTCATTTTAGACGTTAATGTACAACATTCATCGTGAAGTCATCCGTGAACGTCGGCTAACCACACAACCGTCACCCATCGGCGAGGTGAATGCTTCAATAACTGCAATCACATCTGGGGCATTCTTGTGAGTTCCGATCAGGAATTAGTATCTGCCAAGTTCGCTGTGCGCTTAGATTGGCGGCCACTTCGTTGTTGAACGCAAACTGACGTGTTTACTCTGAAGAACTCGTGACTGTCCCGCATCCAGCAACGTACACTTGCCACTATCATAGGACGCCATCATCTGAACGATCCCGGCTCATATTTGCCGCATACACAGCAAGTACTGTAGAAGATGAAACTATCGTTGGATGCTACTGTTTATTCAACGGGAAACTACTCAGTTTTCGCGCGACCATTCGAATTTCATGTCACTGGCGGGAATGTTGCATCCCACACCAGCTTTAAAGGCTACCTCACTGGAACTGTGAAAACATTACGAGAGGTCGCGAGGTCTAATGGATACAGCCTCCAATCAAGTCGGAACAATCAGGGCACCCAGAATTCGACACATACAGACGACAGCTACAGAAGACGCTACTATTGATAGTGAAGGTGTAGAAGAAGAAGCGAAAAACTAGACGCTTCATTGTTTCCTTTTTTATCTTCTAAGTGGAAAATTCATTATTAAACCTTTGAAACCATTGAAGTTACTCATTAGCTTACGAATAGGATAGGTGAAGCAGGAATGTCGTTTGCCAGCTTGCGCCGTCCTTAGCGCTGCGATGACCACGGTATTCCAGTGAGGGGCCGCGTGCATATTTTTCGGGTATTTGATGTCTATGTGTACGGCCACAAAACCTGACCTATCCTCACAAAAGACGTTCACATGATGTTCATTTCCTACTAATCGGTACCTCCTAAGCATTAGCGGTTTACTTTTGCAACACCGTTTTAAAAATCACAAGGTCCGTGGATCTGTCTACAGGACATACAAATATTATCTACCGATGGGCAAAATGATTCCACCAAGCGGGATTCATTGGCCTGAACAATCCTCCCAAATACCATTGCGTTCTGTTGCTGAACAATGTTTGTTGGTGGTGACCGATGCTGGGGGTAGTAGTCCATTTGGCAGCCCGTGGTTCTGACTTGGTTGGAGGAGAAAATAGCAGTGAAACTTGAATCGGCAAGATGTTCCGCAATTCGTCACTGGTGTCTAATAAAGAAGGAATACCTTTGGTTGAAGAAACTTTCTGAGATGATGGAAAGTAGAAGGCGTCGTTGCCTGTTTCACAACCCTCTCCGTACAGCGGTGTATCTTTTTTTCACTTACACATCGTTCTTTCATTGTTCCAAATACATTTTGGCCAATTGGCTATTGAACGTGAACTGATTCGTGTTAAATATGTCTCCTTTTTACATTTACTTATATGTGCATTGGAATGGGCGAAACTCTAGTTCTTCACTGTCTTTCAGGTGACAGCAGCCGCATAATCCTACATAGATGTTCATCATATAATCAGCTGATGTGATAGCGGGATACGCCACTGTCCGTATTAACCTGGCGTTTTTCAGAATTTAACGAGATAAAGTCAACCATTTCACATCTAGTGTCAGTCTCTTTCCCTGACTTGAGTAACGGTTCGACGAAACACCTTTTACCCAAGTTAATTCAGTTACATGGGTTTCTTCAAGACCTGTTATGAGACAAACCGTGAAAACTAAGAGGTGATTGCAATAAGACTGGGCTACCATAACATACGTACTCAAAAGAAATTTGTTCAGTGCCTACAATTTTCGCGGCCACAGGTCAATCACTTCCAGTCTAACCGCACACAGCTATTTGACCCTGACCATGTGACACAACACCCAGTCAACGCCCGGTGTGTGCCTAACTAATTACTGTGCGGGGTCTAGCTGTTGTCTTTAGTGTCATGGGTTAATAGTCGCGTCTTGATTTTTGTGATTTAACTCAACATGTTTTGATGAAACCTATGGAATTGCATTAGCATGAGAATGAGTTATAGAAAACGATTGTTCGTCACATCGTTACTTCTGATTCGACACGAATTGGGTGAGTTTAGTTTCCTAACATTAACCAACTGGATTTTTAGAGTCCACATCTGAATTATCGGAGGGACAAATAAATAATTAGTCACAAGATTATTTTATAACTGAGCCACAGTTGTTATCTACAAGTCAGTTGCTCTCTGCACCCCAGTGAACTGAACAAGCTCTGCAATCTGATTCGCTGCAATGATATATCGACTTCCAAAACGGGAGGGATTCATTCAATGAATCAAATCAACTGACGATATTCACTCGTCCGTCAGTTAATAAATAAAATAATTGACAGGACCATTCACTATATTCGAACAGCCAGTTATTTTTAATCCGAAACAAATTACCGTAGTCGGTAACGATAAATGTCTGATCACGCGAAAACTTATTACACGATGAGGACAGTAATGATAATTTGATGAATCATCCGAAAAGCTGTCATTTGTATGAGAATAGAACACGGGAGCAGATGTGACTGTCAAGGCCTCAGCAGATAGATTCATTCAGCTGAAGACGAAACTAAAAATCGATGAAGTCGGAATAATGTGAACTTGCAACCCATGTGAGAAAATAGAAAGTATATGTCGAAAGTACTGATTCCGCGTGATATAGTAATGGTTATTCCACAGGTCACTTTGTTAACGTCTCTGTTTAAAACGTCCCAATTTTGGCTCGGATAGAATTCTGTCACTCGTTGGAGCAATTTACAACTAAGGCAATAGTATCATTCGACTGAACAGAAAAGAGCCGCTTATTACAAGTTGCGTAGATGTCGGTATTTTTAATCGTAAAAATTGCAAGGCTACATCTATTATCAACTTAAGTATATCATGATTGACAAACAGTGGTGATTACCTTGTGTCAGAGACATTGGACAATCTTTCCATATTCTGTACCAACATATGTGTCACAGACTTGTAGTCCAAAGGTCGAAAAGATGAGAATCAACCAAACCGATGTTTGCCTAACTGCAATTTTGTTAGACATATCAAAATCCCATCACTTTCTAATCTGTCCTGGACTGAACAAGAACATGGTTTAGAAAATATGTTAGCACTTCCTTGACTGTAGATTTGTTCAACAAAACCATCGTGAGTCGAAGTAAACTACATTTAGTTTGCACCGTTGCATAATCTATCACCGAACAATCGGGGAGAAAGAATACATACATATTCTATCAAAAGCCAAAATGTCAGACTGCGGGTACCGAATTAACATTTTATCAACCATTGGAACAAGACTACGTTTCTTCAATTTGTGCCACAGTAACTAACGCCGTTTCAGAGTCGTTGCAAACCGTTTCTGTAATTGTAACGATTTGTACACTTCCAAACTGGTCTACCTCACGTGTGCTTTGTTTACAATTTCGCTAGACAAAGAACCGGACAAAAATATTTCTACTTTCATCAAGCGATCTAGTCTCTTGTAAAAACTGCAATTGCTTAGTGAGAAAAACACCAGATTGCATGCACACGCACTAACCGTTGACTCTGGTACAATAGTGCAACGGCTGTGGGTCACTGTTGTTATTACAAGGCATTCAGTTATGGTTAGAATGTTCGTTTCCTGGAACTACCTCAACTGCCAATGCAAAAACAGCCCATGTGTCGAATTTCGTTCAGACCGACCTGCAGTTCCTATGAGAACATCATCCACTGTTAGCGTGCATGTTTCCTTGTCTGTATCTGACATAAAAGTCTGATTTACCAATATGAGCAATTTGCATTAAACCCAACTGTATGTTCCTCTCATTCGATTTTTTCGTGATTATTGACTCAAGACGAAAGAGGTCCTCTGGTACTTTCAGCTTGTGAAACAAGAATGTAGTCTGTCATTGGCACCACTTTTAAAAACAATATCACAAATTACTGTACCTGAGGTTCACCAAGAATTCATGCTTTGTGGTCATAACCGGTGCTTTTCTAATAGCGGTTCATCCAGGCAGTTGCTTAGGCTTAGTACCTAAAAACTGTTTTGCCGGATTGCATTGGCCTGATTTAGTAGCGTCTATGTATAATAAGTCAGTAATGACTTTGGGAAATAACCACCAAACTAACGTATGCTTCGGAATGATGGGGCGAAACACAAGTTGACGTAAACGCTTTCAGAGGTGCATGCATAAATTTGGACACCCTCACGTAAGTTTGCTCTCTCATGTTGAAGGTTTGTCTGATCTGGTTGTCTTTGAAAATCACGGTAATATTAATTGGGCGGAAGCTGGAGTAACCCATCGAGCCAAATCCACGCAATTCAGGGAGGTGATAATAAACTGGAAACATTCAATGCACATGACCTGAACGGTTGGCACAGATTCCATTGTCTGTACTCCTTCATTGTAAACCGACGGTTGGTTGGCGACTTGTAAGGTTTTTTTCTCAAAATGACGGCAAATTCACAATGTTCGTTGGAAAGCAGGCATCAGAGAATTTGCTAGCGCATTTGTAATGCACCTGTTGAATTTAACTACGTTTGTTCTCAGACAGGTTTATGCATGTCTTGCGCCTCGTTTGACATGGACCAATGATGGCTTATTTAATCACGTTTAGTTCTTTAAATATTGTTTCCACACCACAGTATCACGCATACAGAGAGGTCCGCATGTAATTTTAACTTGTTCACCGATGAAATAAGTAAGATTTCATGGAACTGAAAATTGTCTCAAAAGCATTTCGTGCGCCATGTACCCGAATATAGCATATACTTAAGACCTTCATAATAACTGATTTTACTGTTTGTTTAAGGTGCATAAACGTCAATATAAAACAGGAACAGTGGTATAATCCACATCGGATTTAATTCAGCCCACTGCTGCATTATGAGCTGCAAAACTTGTATTACAATGTGTCGAGATAAAAATGTTATCTTTTAGGAACGCTGAATGAAAGTTTACAAAAACAAACCTCAAAGTTTATTATTGGCAATTACTTTGGCGGATTCTCTAGCTTAGAAGAGACCCAACCGTGAAAATCTCAGGTTTTGGTGGTACTCAGGCCAGCGAGAGAAACAGTGTTGTCAGACGTAATAAGCAGTGGACCAGGTGAACTACGATGCCAAACCGGAACCCCGGAAAGCTCAGTCTTTCCTCAGTTATTCACTGAACGCACTGTATCGTAAGGAATCCACCGGTGGACCAATGGCATTAACTGCCAAACAGAATCAGTCAAACACGCATGTTTATAGAACAAAATTGCAACAAAAGTGTTTTTGACAAAAAACAGCCAATTAAATATGAGAAAAGCTACGGTTTTGGGAAGTTAAATGGTACCTTATGATGTACAAATAATGACTGTAGTTTCTAGCATTTTGGATTGTGTAAGGGTATGCACGCGTGAAAACCTTCACAACCAAATTAGTGGACAGAGTTTGGTTAGCATGATTGACTTCGAAAATTCTGACGATTGACAGCTGCTAGATTAAAAGACTCATTATTGTCAACAAGCTCTCCTAATAACCATGTAGAACGGTTTACATCTAAAAATAACATGTAATAAAAGACTGTTGGATCACATTGTTTGCTGTGATGACTGTCTTTCATTGGTAAACCAAAACACTTTATGGGAAGAGACACAAACTAAGCGGACATATCTATCAATCTGCGCATCTTTGTTAAATACGTTTTGTAATATGGTTCATTAACATGTGTTTCGTGTTTTCAAATCTTATTCAAAAAGATTGTCAGTAACCTTGGCGGTTGGTAGAACCAACATCATTTGTCACGTGAATAAAACGGATACATCAGTGTCGACTTACCTGAATCACTTTCGTTCCAATTGGACAATTCTCGCGCAATTCAGCTTCGTAGTGCTGTTTCTCAAATACCGGTAGGTTGTCATTCTGATCTGTCACAGTTAACGATATTGTTAACGTTGTGGTGAGTTGTTTCATCTTCACTTCACTACCATCATCCAATGACTGGCCGTCGACACAGATGAGAAGGCTTTCATAAACATGTGGGTCAACTTCACGATCGAATTTTATTCTCGTGAGCAAGCTAAATTGCTGATACACTTGGGTCTCTGAACTTCTGGATGGGGTCATTATTGCACCGTTGTTGGAATTTAGATCGCTGTTAGCTGGTAGACTCGGACCGCCAAAATGTCGATTAACTTCAGGGTAAAACAATAGGGGTTGTCTGCTAACCAGATGTTTTGGCTCGTGACACGATACCTGCCCGTTGACTTCTGGACTGTCGCGATCTTTAATGAACAGCTATTAAATATAAGAGGTGAGAAATTACAGTAGCAAATGAATAGAAAGCAGTGATCTGTTCACTGAGAATATGGTATCAATCACAATCAACTAACCAGTTGCGACTTGTTGACAAGTAGCTACATCCACCCACGTTCAGTATGTATTTGACGTTTGTGAAGAAACATATTTCAACATAAGGATTTTTGGCAGCATTTTAGTTTATGAGGAACTTGAAGTACAAAGCGATTCACGTAGAGCGTAAGAATTTATGCTTGCGATAAGGAGTTTACTGCTTCCTACGGATTGAGCTAACACGGGTAGAGTAGCGTTTAAGCGTGGTCAAGACTATTTGCAGCATGCTGTATCATCTACATGGACATCTAGAATCAAAACATGCTTTTCGTTTCCCACTCAACCGGGTGTATTGTAAACCGTGTAATAATGAACGTCGCAGTGTTCATTTACGTTGAGTTATTGTGTGGGTTTGGAAGATGCATTAGTAAAGGACACTGGCTCTCTGAACGGGTATCACTCAGACGTTGACACGGTGCTTACATGGCGACCTCAAAACCAAAAAACTTCCCTACTAAAGGTCACACGAACAAAAGAATTAGGTTAACGTTGCTAGACCTTGTCTTTAGGAAGCCATTTCTGGAGACCAGTTTCAACATCAGGCGCCAAACATTGTTCCATCCAATTCATCATAACACTTTGTCCATCTTTAATATTTTAATAATACAAGGTTTGCCCAACTGAACACTCCACAATTCGGCGGACATCCGGTTAAGATCGTTTTTATATTTCTTCATAGTTTGAATACAGACACCAGTGTATCACTAAAAGGCATCTGCACTTGACATACACATTTCCGACTGAGAGAAAGACTGATTTATTTTCAAACCTTCTAAACCTGAGCAACCAGTTATTGGGACATAATTAGGAAGTGAAGGAACACATCATAGGCGAGGTAGCTGATCGCAATAGGTTGTCGTTCTGATCCTTAGTTCAAGTTCATCGATCAGAAATAGCCAGTGTCGACGCCATGCCGGGGCAAGTTTTCACCATCTAGTGGTTTTATAATGAAACACGCGTACATTCTCCCGAGAAACTGTAAAAAAGTAACCGGAAATATGAGCCAAATCTGAGGAAAATGGCTATTTCACTGTTCCGCAAGTACATCCCACACTTATTCGTTCCAAGAAAGGTTGAAGTCTATCTATAGCACAAAACTTACACAGTAGTCTAATTTAGGTTAGGTCACGATTGTTAATATAGGTGAGTGACCATGCCTTTTTAAAATTGGTTGTCTCTCGCAACGTGTTTTCTCCCATCCGGTGTGAGTATTCTTAAGTAACATGTCAATTATCTTGCCCTTTTTCACCGTGGTAGTCATTTTTGATGAAAAACCTCATTTTTTTGAACATATAAGACATCACCAAAGCTTGAGATATTGGCAACTGAGTGTTAACTGAACAAATAGGTAGACTTGCCGTTTTTTGTAAACTCGTGAAATGGGTGTTTACTTGCCAGTAGCAACTAGACTAAGCAAATATCAGTTCTTTTCAATTTAGAGGATCTTCCGTATAGTCAAATTGTTGATAGCATGTGAAATGCGACCCGAAGCTCGACAGCATAGTCATCAGCCCAGTTAGTTTCTGAACAAATAACCAGAGTTTATATCTTGCATTATTGGAATTTTTGGTCATTTGTTGTTTACGTGAACTTTTTATACCGTAGTTGCTAAACACTCGTTTAAGCCAATGAATTATTTATTAAGAAGTGACTTAAGGAGCCACCGGTGCGGATTTAGAACTTTCAGTTAGCTCTACCCTGGCTTTACATTGGCGTTCATTTTCTAGATTCTTCTGAAAGGCAGTTAGATAGCCTTCTATTAGTTTTGATGACTTACCTGTTCTACTCAAGCGAACAGCCTGTAATTGCTATCCAACTATCAGTTACGCTTGGATACCTCAACGCAATGTGATTATTTCGCACAAAACTCGGAAATGGTACAGTTCAGTTAGACTTATCATATCCAACAGTCACTCTATATACGCTCGATCCCTATGTGATATTAGTGCTGTTCCAAACTTCGGTGAGCTGCTCACAACGGAACAGTAAGTAAGGACAACACACTACTCAGATTCAAGGAGGCTGGACATTCTTTTTAAACCCTAACAAGCCAAGGCGTAAGTTGGTGCAAACAATAACAGAGAGTTGACTGCGTGAATTACTCAGTTCATATTCATCTTTAGCATGCATACGCAGTTGCAGGGATTTTTGCTCGGTTTGTGTAATCACGGACAGAAGTAACTCGAATCGATATCTGAACCCTGTGGTTTCACAAAATATAAACAGAATGGATACTTTGAAGTCATCGACACAGTGGTAGGTATGGTTGCCTTAAGATTACTGCGCTGGTGTTTAATTCTCGGCCATGCCAGGGATACACTATACTGCAAAGCGCTAAACAGAACGAACATTGAATATATCCCTTTTTTTCATTGTGGCCCATTACAAAGCTCATGGCAAATTTTTAGTTAGGATCAGTTTTGAATGATTTCTTTTGTATATAAAGCCGAACTCCCAAATTAATCACCGAGATAATAGGCGTGGTAAGGACGTTCATATTAGTGGCCATTATAGAAAGGTATGAGCTTAGCAGAGCAGGCTCTATTATATGAAAGCATTAGGATTATTGGTAGTCCATGTAAGAGCGCGCATTGTGGCCTGAACTCTATATCTTTGTAATTTAACACCCTTGTTCACAATATTACTGACAGACCAAATAGGGTTTATCAGTTTGAC